>JABUQX010017419.1:0-15000 GCA_015478945.1 Trachelipus rathkii | reverse complement strand
GAAATGTTAAAAAGATAGAAAGATTCTTACCCTAACATAAATATGTCAAAGAGGGGTCTTATTGGGCTTGATGACTTCAAAAGAAGAATGGTTTCCGCAAGTAGGCTGTAATTATAGTGTAAGTATTGGGATATGAATCTATATTATGTTCATTATATTCAGCTAGGTAATTCAAGTTATAACTATCCAAAATTAAGAATTTTAATCTACTAACCTTGATGGCTATAATCCAAAGATATGAAAATTGGAAAAGTATTTACAATAAATATGGGTATTATTATACCGTTTTTAAGGTTTATTAATATAAACTGGGTATTATTATACCGTTTTTAAGGTTTATTAATATAAACTGAACTGGAAAGTAGAAAGTAAAGTTTAAGATCATCCATAAACAAAAACTAAATTTGGTACATAGTTATGTTTAGGTTCACCATCAATTTGCCAATGTACTCTGTTATTTAATGTATTAAATAATTTTCCATTGGGAAATTTTTGGCGAACAAACACTTTGCTTAAATCTAAAGAATTAGAGACTAGTGTCTACAGTCACCCCTATATTCTCCCCCACTAAGCCTAAACCCCCACCTTTATTTTCGACGGTGATGAATATAACGGAGCTTAAACCCAGTGTTATTAGGCAGAGAAAAGGGTAGTACAGCAAAGTGTTAAGTGTATATACTATAGCAACAGAGAAATTAGTTAACTTTACTACATTTCTATGTTATTTTAAATTCTACGAACTACTATATGTTTCTAATATGGTACTTAATATCCTGCCCAATAACCACTAATAAATATTAGCCGATTTTTCCAAATAGGACAGGACAGATAATGTACAGTTGGAATAATGCGAGTTCCTCTTTGGTTCTTCCGCTGAAACTCAAAAACAAAAGGATTAGAATTTTTCTTATTGTGATTTCCATCAGTACATTTCATTACAATTTTTGGCGGTGTCAAACACAAAAATTACAATAAACTTGTCTGATGAAAAGAAAAATATTAGGATTATTGAATATTAAAATTACCATAAAAAATTTTATATGTCTATATTAATATAGATACATATATACCGTATAATTTTAGTCAGTGGGGCATATATATATTTTTGTTTTAAGGTATAATAGCTATATGACCTTTATGAAACAAAGATATAAAGAGCAAGAGAAAGGTTTCTTTATACTATGCTATATAAATAGTTTGGGAACTTCTTTTACGTTAAACGATAGTAGAAGGTTCAGTATGAGGAGAATTTGGAAAAAAGAATCGGAAATGACAGAATAGGACAGGATTCGAAGAATTTATATTATTTTAAATTCCCCATCCCATTTCTATATAAAACAAAATTTCTCTTCTTTAGTATGAGCAATAGTTTGCTATTTTATTTAAATTAGTAATTTTTTCATTATGGTGTGGTGTAACACCTGATTTACTTTTCAGCGTGTTCAAATTTATGTTTTCTTTACTAGGTTTTGTGTAGGTGCATTCTAGAGGAACGGAAAGGTTCTCATGTCTACTTATACACTCTATTTTATTACCTACTCGCCGAACCAATCTCCGTAAGGTTAGGTCAGGTAAGAGATGATTATCTCTGAGAGCAGCAGCTCCTAAAATGACTGGGGCTGGCATCAATTCTTTGGGAATAATTAAGAAAATAATAGATTTTGAAGCAAAATTACTATCAAAGAAGTATAATGGGATTTCTATGTAAGAATCCACTGAAACTGTATGATCAAGAGTTAAACCGCTGACAGAGTGAATTCCAATGTCTTTAGAAGGTTTTATAAACGGTTTAAATTGTGGTGGAATTACTTCATTACTCATTAAGCTAATCCCAGCTCCACTATCAATAATACACCTTTCAAATTTAAGACTATTCTGGCTAAAAGCTACAGAAACTCTTAACTGATTAGAGGTGTAATGTTTACAATTTACAATGACAGTTCTTACCCTACTTTGTAAAACTGGGGGAGTTTCTGTTAAAGTTACAGGAAGTGCTGTGTGTATTTCAGTGTTTCTGTAGTCAGAAATTAAGGAAGAAGACGTTTCTTTGGGTGGTGAATTGTAAGTGAATGATTCCATGTTCATGAATGGAAAACAGAATGAAAAATCTGTATTGGACTTTTTCTCCACAGGTGGACTACTTACAACTGGTGAACTTAACGTTGTTAAAGAAGGACTATATGGTTTTGGTATACCAAAGTTAGGTAAATTAGGATTAGGTACACAAGAGTTTGGTAAATACTTATTAGTTACGCAAGGGTTAGGTAAATTAGTTTTAGGTAAACCTTGGTTAGGTACATTAGTATTAGGTAAACTTTTGGTGTCAGGTAACTTAGAATTAGAATCTTGGGATTGACGAGGAGACAACGGACTCTCGTTCCGTTGACTTAGACTTTGTTCCATTTTTGGAGGAGATTTTCTGTAATATTCAGTGTTTACTTCATTAGTATTAATAGGAGAGTGTTCATTGGAAGAACTAAGAAGAGAATTAGAAAATCTTCGTGTAGTATGATTTTTAGGGTCAGACATTAAATGTGGTTTAACACGTTGAGGACATTTCATCCCAGGATGGGGACCACTACAAAAAGGACAGATAGCCTTACGAACATTCGGGGGAGAAGATGTTGGAGGTAATTTAGAAGATTTACGAGATCGGCACTCAGACTTTACATGACCTGGTTTTCGACAATAACTACAAATCCCCAAATATTTGTAGCAATTGTGTATTTGGTGACCGACCTTTTTACAAAATTCACACAGCAATGCTTTGCGCTCAACTGGATTTAAGTTGTGTGATCTTTTATGATATTTATGATTAAAGGTTCGTTGATTTTTAAGAGGGGAAGAATTATGAACTTTGAGGCTTAAGAAGGATAATAAGTTCTGTGTGGTTGGATTCCTTATATGAACTGTTCTTTTTTAATGTTTCTGGGTAGAAGAGTTAATGTATGGAAAAATAGGGGAAGTAAGAGATTTTGTGTAATCTGAATATAGCATATCAGCATATCCCACTATGTCTTCCCAAGGAGTACGGAAATTATTATTCTGTTCCTTCGTGTGTATATATTCTCTGACACCTTGCTCTACAGTTAAGGGCAGATTATTCAAGAAAGCAGTGTGGAGAGATTCATGCCCGCTCATGTCTAAGCCATGGTAAGCACGACTAGCCAAGCGTTCTAACCTGGTGGCAAACTCACGAATACTCTCATTTTTATGCCTACGGGCAGTGTTATATGTTTTTACATAGTAGGCGTTCATGTGTCTCTCCTCGTCCTCATACCATTGGATGAGAGTCTCTCGTACAGAAAAGTAATCTGTATCATTTTTAGTGACTTGACGATAGAATTGGAGAAATTTACCTTGTAATTGACTGCCAAGACAGTGTAACCATTGGTGATGCAAATTAGGGAATTGGAACCGGCAGTAAGTTTCAAAATCTTCTAAATATGAAATAAAGGTTTTCTTTGTTCCCAACTTGTATTTCCCCGGGTCAGTTACGTTAGATATCTGGGTAGATGTTTGTGATGTATTGAGTAACTGTGTCAAGTGCCCAACAGCTTTTTCTAGCATGTCAATTTTTTGTTTGATTATGGGCCCAGAGTACAAGTTTGGGGATTCAGGAGAATCATATAATGTTAATTGGGGGGTGTTTAAATATGATATGGGAGGTAAAACAGGACTAATAGGAGGTTGCTCGTCAAAATCTATGAGCAAATTGTCCAGTTTTAAAGGTGGATTCATTGGTTTATGATCCCCTTGAGAGTTAAATTGGGTAATGGGATTATCTGGTGAGATATCCATTTTATAGTTTATAGTTTTAATACAATTTTCAGTTAATTAAATATAAATATATAACTATTCTACCTCTAGGATCGTAGGATCGTAAGGACTAAACTAATAGTTTAAGAAGTTTAGGAATAGTAAGAATTTTATGATTTTATGATCAAGTATAAGGATTTGTTCTGAAATTTCTTCGGGAATATGAAGCAAATTTATGAAATGTTTTAAGAAATACTTTGTTCTGTGTTGTGATGCGACGAATGGCGAAGTGATCAATATCACAATCCAGTGGCTTAGCGAACCGACAAGAACACAAGGTCCCTGTTCGGGCGCCACTTAATTTTCTCGTATTTATGTGGTGGAGAGTAAGTAATGTGTTCAATGAATAATATTTGGCTTACTTACTCCCAGCGAAGAATGAGAAAAGAGGATAAGAAAGAGTATGAAATTATGATTTAATAACAAGGTAAGTACCTGTCGTCAATAATTATGAAGACACACCACTGCGAACTGGTAAGTCGAGAAGACGTGCCTATGTCCCGTTTAGGCTGAAACAATTGCCCAACCGCTGGGTCCAATTGGAGGGACCTTGGTTATGCTGCTCGCTAATTATGGAATGTGATTTTAGGATGTTTAGAGTAGGTACTTTAGGACAAAGGAGAAGAAAAGAAAAGTAAAATAAATAGGTTTATTACCCAGTGAAAATGAGGACTATATTAAGTTCTATAGTACAGACTAAAAAACTATATACTAAGTAAAAATACCCGAAACCATAGATATTTTATAAACTTATAACAAAAGTTGTGTGTAGGAAATACTGGAATTATCTCGGTATTTCATGAGGAGACTTTATGTAAAATCTCAGAATTTGAAAGGGTTAGAGAGAGATGGTCATCACAGATGAATAACCACTCTGATAGGATTTATTATTATATTCTGAAGAGTGATTGTTATAATTAGTTAAGAAACAATCACTAATTACAATATGAGTTCATTATGATTAGTATTATAATTATAATACTTATTTTATAATTACTATTAACAAATAGTTATATTCATTTCTTAAGAGAGTACATTCATGGGTGGATGGAAACCATAAAACACAAGGGCAATTATTATTGCCTCACAATTAAGGTTGGGAAAATGACAATTGTAATGTCCACATTTAAGTTTTCTTGGGAAGGCACTTTTTGCCTGGGAATAATATGGTTCTTGAGAAGTGGTCTATAATTAAGACCTAATATAAAAACTGAAGAATATGAATAAGATCTGTAAAATACGATCTGTAAAATAAGATGATTCTTGCGATGTCGTTAGAAATAAGACCTAGAAATAAAAACGGGTCTTGAGATGTCTATAATTAAGACCTAGAAGAAGATGGATCTTGTCCAATCTGCTGAATGAGCCTAAAATAAAAACCCTGTAAAGTTTTACAGGTATTAGATTTATGAATTGAATGGGAAGTTATTATATTATTAATAGTTTAAGTCATCAAATCAAATTTGCAAAGGGAATATGTTTTTAAAAGATAGAAAGATTCTTACCCTAACATAAATATGTCAAAGAGGGGTCTTATTTGGCTGGTGAATCTCAACAGGGGAATGGTTTCCTCAAGTAAGCTGTAAATATAAGGGAGATTGGGATATGATCTATATTATATTCATGATATCTCCATCTACATAAGATCAAGTGTAGTTATAACTATCTAAAATTAAGAATTTTAATCTACTAACCTTGATGGTTATAATCCAAAGGTATGAAAATTGAAAAAGTGTAAAAAGTATTTTACAATAATTATGATATAGGTATTATTATACCGTTTTTTAAGGTTTATAAATATAAACTATGGGTATTATTATACCGTTTTTAAGGTTTATTAATATAAACTGAACTGGAAAGTAGAAAGTAAAGTTTAAGATCATCCATAAAAAACTAAATTTGGTACATAGCTATGTTAAAGAAAAAGATTGGATTCACCCTCAATTTGCCAATGTACTGTTATTTATTGAAAAATAAATAATTTTTCATTGGAAAATTTTGGGCGAACAAACACTTTGCTTAAATCTAAAGAATTAGAGACTAGTGTCTACAGTCACCCCTACATATATATATATATATATATATATATATATATATATATATATATATATATATATATAATATATATATATATATTATATCTATATATATATATATATTTATATATATATAATAATATATATATATATTTATTAGGAATGAACGCGTATTAGATAGTTTATGTGGTGTGAAGAAAGGGTAAATGAGAGAATACATGAAAGTAGTTGAGATGTTTGGTCATGTGGAAAGGTGAATTGAAGTCGGTTGCGTTAAGCGGATGTATAGTGGCGAGTGTGTTGGGAACTGACCGGCTGGGAGACCGAAGAGAAAATGGATTGTGTCGGTGAACGAATGTCTGAAGGAGAGAAATTGTGATTTTTGGCAGAGGCGACGACATAAGGTGCATGATGGAGGAGAGAATGTGCGGAGGTTTTGGTTATGGGGTATGGTTGTTTGGCCACCTGAGCCCAAGGATGAACCCTTACACTGACGATCTACCATAGTGAGGGTCCGTCACGTCCATGAGCTCTAGGGTGGATTTCTGTCTGTGACGAGTTCTCACTTAATGGTATAGAAGGGGGCGATAAGGCTGGGCTTTCCTTTCGACTTTTGTCATATTCTTCTTACTGCTTTTCTTTTCCGATGCAGGACACGCACCTTACCCCCAGTCTTGGGGCAAAGAGGAAAAAAAAGAAAGAAAGAAATAAAGAAAAATATATATAGATATATCGTATATATATATATATATTATATATATATATTATATATATATATATAATATATATATATTATATATAATATATATATATATAATTATATATATATAAATATATTAATATATATATATATATAATATAATAATATATATATAGTTATATATATATATATATATTATATATTATATATATATATATAGATATTAATATATATATTATATATATATATTATATATATATATATATATATATATATAATATATTATATATATATTTTATATTTATATATATATATATATTATATATATATATATATTATATAATATATATATATATATAATATATATATATATAATAAATATATATATTATATATATATATATATATATATATTATGGTATATATATATATATATCATATATATATATATATATATATATATATATATATATATATAATATATAATATATAATATATATATATATATAATATATATATATATTATTGAGTTTAATATTATCCAAAATTCTTAATATTTGTTCAATTAATCGGCAAAATAATCAGCAAAAATTGTTGATGACGATGACGATTGAAAAAAAATATATGCGATTTTGCGCGATGACGATTAATTCGTCCCATCACTAGATACAAGTCTCAAAATTTTACATCGTATTGATCAATACAGAGGACCAATAAATTTCTTCACTAGTAGAGCACGGACGGGAGACAAGGGGATAATCAGAAAATTAAGAAGAAAGCATGGCATCTTGATATAAGAAAGCATTCTTCAGCAAATAGAGTTGTAAATTTTGGAATGGTTTGCCACAGGAGGTTGTTGAGTGTGACTAAATTGCAACATTTAAGAAAGGGTTAGATAGGTATATATATGGATGGGTTGGATATCATATAGTATATTTAGACGAAGCTAAATTGCTGGTTTTTAGTTACAGTAGTTATTAATGTTAGACTGCATGTGTGACCATAACTTAGTTATTAAAGTATGTGGTTGGTTTGGGTATCATATATCATTTTTTTTGACTAAGCCAAATTGGTGGATTTTAGTTACAGGAATTTGACAAGCCCTAGGGTGCTTTGTGGATTTGCATGAGAGCATGTTTGGTTAGTGGGTTGACTGGGACAATCTCGATAGGTCCATGTGGCTTCTTACTGTCTCTATATTTCTAATGTTCTATAAGATGGTCCGATACTTATAAAAAAAAATTATCTAAAAAAAAAATAACGAACTACCCTGAAAGAAAAATATGTTCAGTACTTACCTTTTATAGTTTGCCAATGTTTGGCACTATTTTCTTTAATTTCACCATCTAAAACAAACAAAATAAAAAAATGAAGAGTACTTGCACTATTATTGCTAGTAATAATAATAATAATAATAATAATAATAATAATAATAATAATAATAATAATAATAATAATAATAATAATAATAATAATAATAATGGAGAAGTACATAAGATGTTCCGGTACTTATAAAAAAAAATCTAGCAAAATTATACCAACACAGGAAGCTACTACTACTACTACTACTACTACTACTACTAATGCTTTACTACTTTCTAAATGGTTCTTCTGCGCGTCTTCTTTCTCAAGTTCCTTGCGCTTGGCTCTCTCTTCCTCCTCTTTTTTGGAGTGTTCAAGTCGAGTCTTTTTCCTCTTCCTCTCTCTGCCTTGCTTCATTCTTCATCTCGTCTCGTCTGCTCTTCCTCTCTGCTTCTTGGTGAAAATACTCATTCACTATCTTAATGGTAGATTTTTCATGGAACGCCTATTCATAATATTATGTATACTTTAGAGGTGCACCGAAATTCCGGTTTGGCCGGAATTTTCAAAAATTCCGGCCAGAACCGGAATTACTAATCTACTTCTGAGAAAATAATTTGCTGAAAGGGATTTGTTTAATATAACCCAGAGCACATCTTTTAACATAATATAATAGTAGCATTCATACACAGAGTGTTACATACCTACAGTATTATTTAAATAAAGTTTACTCAAATACGTAATAATATAGGATAAAACATTTTCATTAAATTCAAATTTAATTTTCAAATAGGTATTATATATATATATATATATATATATATTATATTTATAATATATATATATATTATATATTATAATATATATAAATATATATATAAGTATATATATATATTCCTTTCTTTCTTTTCTTCACCTTCCTCTTTGCCCCAAGATGGGGGGTAAGGTGCTGTACAAGCATCCGGAAAAGAAGCAGTAGGGAGAACATGACAAACGCCGAAAAGAAAGCCCAGCCTTACCGCCCCCTCTGTACCATTTAATTTAGTGAGAGCTCGTCACAGACAGAACATCCACCCTAGAGATCATGGACCGAGACGGACCCTCACTATGGTAAATCGTCAATTGTAGGGTTCATCCCCCTGGCCCATTTGGGCCACAACCATGCCCCCATAAAAAACCCCGCCATTTTCTCCTATCATGCACCTTTATTCTCGCCTCTGCCAAACTTCACATTTCTTCTCTCTTTCAGACATTCGTTCACCGAGAGGCTCAATCCACTTTCTCTTCGGTCTCCCAGGCCGGTCGGTTCCCAAAACACTCTCCACACTATACAGCCGCTTAACCAACCGACTTTCATTTCATCCTTTCACATGACCAAACCATCTCAACATACTTTCATTTATTCTCTCATTTACCCCTTTCTTTCACCACCAGCACCACTCTCTAATACGGTTCATTCCTCACTTTTATTAATTCTTTCACACCAAGCATGCCCCTAGATTGTCCATCTGAAAACACATTTGAACTTTAGATCTATACTTCTATTCCAGGACCATAGTCTCACTACCATACAATAACACAGGTAACATACCCTCGTCCTCATGTAAGACTCTAGCTCACTCAGACTTTAAGTCCCTTACATTCACCAAACGATGTTATGCACCAGCCACCTTTCCTGCCAATTCACAACTTTTCCTACTACACTTTCTGCATCATCCGTTTTCCCTTCTCATCCCAACACATTTACCCTAAATATTTACAACTCAGACATCTTGCTCCAGCTGATTCATCATTGCTAAATAACTTCACATTGAGGACTGTCCATCACTCACAACCATAACCTTACTCTTTATCTACGTTTACTTTCAAACCCCTCCTTTACATACCCTGCCAAAATCTCCTACCAATCCTCTCAAACTCTCTTCAGATTCGCCCAACACAAACCAAATCATCCGCATAAATTAGATTAGGGGCACCCTCCACTTTCCCTCTCCATTCTCCATTCATTCTAACACCAATTTCCGCCATTCCCACCTCGAATTCGTTCATAACCCCATCCATATACACATTGAATAGCCACAGGGAGACATAACACAACCCTGTTCTCACTCCGCTACTTAATTCCTTAACCACATCACCCATTGACCACCATTTATTCTTTTTATATATTATATATATATATTATTATATATATATATATATATATATATATTATTATATATATATATATATATATATATATATAATATATATATATATTATATATATATATATATATATATATATATATATATATATATATATATATATATATATATATATATATTGCAATGTAGTACACAGTCCAATTTTTTAAACTCCCTGGTAAGTCAGTGAGTAGTTTAAGAAATAAATGACTCGTTTTGAATATTTAGCTGTTCATATATCTGTAGTAACTGATATCTGATCTGCCTTAGATAACTTCTCGAATACTTCTGATCTAATTTACTGTATGAAGTTTGTAACATCTTCTCTACAAAATATTTTCTTACTACGAATAAGATATTTGGATTGGAGATGGGCAAATAAGAGTTCTATGAATAACTGCCTCTTCTGTGAATGTTGAATGGCATTTTGGTTACTCTTATTGCAATAAAATTTCATTATTTTCTGATGAACTGCCTGTGATTTGGGGTCATTAATATGTTTCAATTTTTTTTTTTTTATGGGGGGGGAGAAATTTTCCTCAACTCATGTTTCATGGCTTTTGATCTTCGGTGTTTTGGGGTTGTCCCTCTGTTTCTTGAAATACAGAACTTCTCCCTTTTTACGTTACCAAATTTTTGGACTTCCAGATATTCTCTATGGTGATGATTTTTTCATATGTTTATTAAGTGGCGTTGTATTAAATGTTTTTGGGTAAGTGCTACCTCATTTTATTTTTCTGTGACATATTTTACACTCTATTATAGATTTTGTAACATCATTAATAATTAAAAAATCTTTTACGAATGTTGGCCATTTTAAAACATTTTTGTGAGGTCTTTAAGACCAAAGTCATGCTATCGAATGAAAGAAATAAAATATTTTTCAATAATATATATATATATATAATAATGATATACTGTATAATATATATATTTAAAATATATATGTATATATAATATATATAATATATATATATATATATTTATATTATATATATGATATAATATATATATATATATATATATATATATATATATATATATATTATATTTAATATATATATATAATATATTTATATATAACTCCGCCATGGGAAAATAACATCTAGCAACCCATGCCGGTCCCAAGCCCGGAAAAAGGAGGAGGGTTCACAGACAGGCCTAGCAAGCCGATGTGGTAAAAAAAACTTTAGCTTGCAATTCTCCGCGTGTAGCCTCGGAAACCGGACTGATTCAAGGACGACGACCCTTTAACCGAAAAAGGAACATGAATTTGACTACACTTAAAATGAGTAGCTTAAATGTAGCTACTTATAAAGATAAGGAGGAGGAGATTTTGGAGGTGATGAGGGAGAGGCATATAGATGTCATGGGTATGGCGGAGACGAGGATGAGAGGCGGTGAAAGTGGAAAGGACTTAGGAGATGGTTATGTTTTGATGTTCTCGGGTGAGGTGGGAGGAGGATGCAAACATGGAGTGGCAATTATCATAGGACCAAGGTTGTCTCCTTTCATACAGGAGGTTCGACTGATAAATGAGAGATTGATGGTGTGTACATTAAAGCTGGGAAACAAGAAATATAGAATCTTTCAGGTGTACGCTCCACAACAGGGATGCACCCAGGAGGAGAAGGATACCTTCATGGAAAAACTGGAAGATGCGTATGGACCAGATGAAAATGCGGCGACTATAATGATGGGAGATTTTAATGCAAGAGTGGGAAGAGAGAGGGAAGGAGTGGAAGAGTTCATTGGACCTTTTGGAGAGGAAGTTAGAAATTTGGAAGGTGAGAGATTGATAGATATGTGTGTTAGGAATAACCTTAAAATAATGAATGGCTTTTTCAAACATAGAGAAACACACATATATACAAGATACAGATGGAACCAGAATACGGGAGGTTTTGACCAGAGATCAGTAATAGACTATTTTATTTCATCAGATAAGAGGATAGTGAGTAACGTAAAGGTAATTCCTGGGGTGTCTTTAGACACAGATCATCGGATGATAGTGGCAAATGTTAAAGTGAAAAGCTTCAAAAAACAACCTGTGTATAAGAAGAAGATCATAAAGGTAAAGAGGCTAAGAAACCAAGAAACAAGAATAGAATACGAAAGAAGGATAAATGAAAAAGTGAGTGGATGGGAGGAAAGTGAAGAGGAGGAGTGGTCAAAGGTTGAGAAGTGTTTGAAGGAGGTGGCGGTGGAGGTGCTGGGAGAGGAGTGGAGGGGAGGAGGAAAGAAGAGACATACACCGTGGTGGACGGAGGAGGTAAGGGAAGCGATAAAGCAAAATACAAAAAAGATAAGAACATTGCTAAGGAGAAGGACACCCGAAACGAGAGAGGAGTGGTTTATCGCCAAGAAATGAAGCAAAAAACAATAAAAGAAGAGCGGAGGAGGGGAGAGTTTGAGGGGAAGGCTGGGGGAGGAGTTTTGGAGGAAGATCAAATGGAAAATAAGCTTATGTGTATGGCCTAGGTAAAGATCATACAGGAAGGATAAAAAGAAGTTGAATAAAAAATGCGAAGGAAGAGGGGATGGTGACGGCGGAGGAAATAAATGAGAGATGGACTGGATATTTTGAGTCTTTTGTTGAACGTAGACAGGGAGGATGGACGTTGATAGAGGAGGAGGGAGGATGGTTGCGGATGCAGCGAGAATCGAGGGGATGAGGAGTTACGAAGCAAGAGTTCGAGGAGGGCTGTTGCTTAGGATGGAAAAATTGGAAAAAGCGCTGGTGAGGATGGTGTGAGTATAGAGCTGGTGAAGGGGAAGGCGGGGCTCAAACAAAGAAGTACATCCTAAAGTTACTGAATAGGTTCTGGAGGAGTGGTATAGTTCCGAGAGATTGGGGGAGAGCAATAAGTGTGGCAATATCATAAGGCGTAAAGGAGATCTGGAAAAATGTGAAAAGATTACAGGGGCACTGATCAATGAATAAACCACGTAGTAAAAGTAGATGAAAGAATGTTGGAGAAGACTGAGAGGGAAAGTAGAGGCAAGTTGGGAGAGGAGCAGCGCGGGTAAAGGAAGAATAGGGAAACAACGGATCTGGTCTTTATTTAAGACAGATTGCAGAGATTGCTTTGGGAATTTAAAATAGCCTGATTCGGACCTTCGGGATTTTTGCAAAAAGGCCTTTGATCAGTGCCTAGAGATTAGGGTTGTGGAGATGTCTAGAGAAATATGGAGTTTTCGGGGAGGAATGCTCATGCAATTAAGAAGCTTGAACGAGGGTGTGTATAGTGCAAGGTGGAGGACAGGACATTGAAAATGAAAAGTGCGTTTCAAGTTGAGAACAGGGGGAAAGAAGGGGAGTGTGTTATCGGCCCCTGTTGTTCATTGCCATATTTTAGACAAGGATTTATAAATAATTTTTAAAGCAGGATGAATAAAAGTGATGGAATGGGGTATTTTGGCATTACGCCGACGATATAGCTTTCTGGAGCGTGAAGGAGGAAGACATAGCAGAGGGACTGGAAAGGTGGAATATGTGTTTCGAAGAGGGAGGCCTGAAAATGAATAAGGAGAAGACGGTGTTTATGGGAATAAATAGAGAGAGAGAGAAATAGGGTCGTTTAAATAAGTTCAGGTACACAGAAACAACATTAAAAGAGGTATAAAGTTTTAAATATTTATGAAGTGTGTTCGGAAACAGGGGAGGAGTTGGGGAAGATATCGCCGAAAGGATAGGAAAATACGGAAGAAGCGTGAGCGTTTTCTATCCTTTGCTGAAGAATCAGAATGTGCCCCTGCAGGTGAAAAAAAATCATTTTTGAGAATGTTTTGACTCCCATATTGATGTATGGTGCGGAGAGTTGGACGACCAACGTATCCACAAGAAGCAGAATACAGACAGCGGAGATGAGGCCTTTCAAGGTAATGCTTGGAATGAGCAGAAGAAATTGAGTGAGGTATTAAGATATAACAGAGAGGAGCAGAGAGATGGATGCGTGAGAAATTAAGCATATAAAAAGGCACAACTGAGGTGGCTGGGACATCTAGAGAGGATGGGGGAGGAGAGAGTGGCGAAAAGGTCTTGGGAGTGGAGGCCGGGAGGCAGGAGACCGAGGGGGAGGCCGAGAAGAAGGTGGAGAGATGAAGTAGAAGAGGTACTGGAGAGGCATAACTTCCCGAACATCATGGAATTGAGAAGAGGTGGAGACTTCGAAGATAGAGACGGATGGAGGATGAGACTACACACACTGACAGGCAGATAAATGCCTTCCTGGGAGTTGAAGTTATTATTATTATGTTATTATTATATATGGTGCCACCACTCACGGCAGGACCCTTTCATATATATATATATATATTATATATATATATATATATATAATATATAATATATTATATTATATATTATATATATATATATTATATATATATATAATATAATATATATCCTATATATAATATATATATATTATATTAGTTTTAAAGTATATATATATTATATATATATATATTATATATATATATATAGATATATTATATATATATATATATATATTGATTTTATATTGAAAGTTATATTTAGAAGATTTTCTTTTTTGTGTACATGTTCTCTTGGGTAGTAGAAAGGATAAGGGTCGTCAGGGTTTCTGAGAAATGGTTATGTGTTCTGGGTGAGGAGTGCCGGCTGGAATTCCAGCAGAATTTTTTTTGGTGTTTCTGGCTACTTACGGTTTGCCGGTTTTAGTGTGTGTGGGGGATGGCGGGTGCGGAGTTGTGACGAAAATTTCAGTTCCGGTGCACCCCTAGTAAATCTTTGGGGCGTTGAAGATCTGATAAAATGAGAAAATGAACATATTATTAGAGTTGTTGTGGTGTGAGAAAAAGGGGTAAATGAGGAATAAATAAAGTAGGTTGAGAAAGGATGAATGATAGTGGTTTGGTTAAGCGCAATGTACAGTGGTGAAGGTGCGAGAATGACCAGATCATCTCTGGTGTGT
>JABUQX010017418.1:5000-20000 GCA_015478945.1 Trachelipus rathkii | reverse complement strand
GTGTGTGTGTGTGTGTTGGAAACATTACCATTTCAATATAAATTAACAATTAGTATTTGAATATGGGCTAGGAATTGAATGCAACTGGATATTGGCTGTCCAATTCCAAATTGATAAATGCTCTTCAGCAGCATTTCTCTTCCATTTTTATTCACTAATTACTAAAAGGAAACATCAAAGAGAAGCGTTGAAAAAGCAAGCGAAAGCAAATGAAGTGAATTTGTTTTCACTAATTGGCATCCTAATTATGTTGATTTGCTTCCCCTTGATAATACTAATGACTTGTAAATGAGGTTAAAAATGTGGAGAGCTTTTAAAGGTTTTTTTTTTTTATATAGCTATATATTTTTTTGTTATTTGGACAAAGCTCGATAAAAAAAAAATTCCAGCTCTTCTATCTTCATCTTATATGTGTTTATACATGTTTCTACTTTGAACCATGGTTGCTGAGCCGGTAAAATATTCTGACTCCTGTTTTGGTCCTATCACCGGCTCAGACTCCCACTTTGCCCTTATAACCAATTCCGACTCCTGTTTTCGCTCTATCCTTTTAAAATTGCACGAATCTAACTCCGTCTGTTTCAATTTAAATTTATACTGCTCCTCTTTCAGACCCATTTATTATATTATAAATATTTTAAAATCTTGTTCCATCCTAAAAAAAATTTATTGCCTCGGCTTCGCAGCCCTGCCCTGCTTTGAACTTTATAACAACATGAATGTATTTGCTGTAGCACCGTCAAACGGTGTAATAATGAACACCTGCCGGAATAGTGAACACCCCACCTTACTATCTTTATTGTTATTTTCTTTTTAAATTACGATAACTTAGATTGTTTACCCCACCTTACTATCTTTATTGTTATTTTCTTTTTAAATTACGATAACTTAGGTTGTTTTTATTTCTTCTTCTTCTTCTTCTTCTTCTTCTTCTTCTTCTTCTTCTTCTTCTTCTTCTTCTTCTTCTTCTTCTTCTTCTTCTTCTTATTATTATTATTATTATTATTATTATTATTATTATTATTATTATTATTATTATTATTATTATTATTATTATTATTATTATTATTATTATTATTATTATTATTATTATTATTATTATTATTTTAACATTATTATTTTATATAATTATTATTTAGTTAACTAAGACTGTAAATTGCTATTTATTTCTATTTAAAATTATGCAAAAAGTCAATATTTTGATTTTAAAAAGTTTCCGAAACTTTTAGCTAAAATTTTGAGCAATTTCTAATACAAATTACTAAAATTACTAAAACCTACTCTATCAACTTTAATAAAATTTTCAAATTGTTTTAATTATTATTAATAAATGATGCAAATAAATTAGCACAAAAAATTCAATAATCTAGATTTAGTTTCTTTGAAATTGATGTTTTCTTAATGTCGGGTAAAAGTGAACACCTACTCAGGTATAGGTCATATTTTTAAGGTCAAATTTTCCAATTGTTTTTTTAAATGCACTTATGCATATAATCATTTTTACAACTGTTTCACAAACGATTGTTGAGAAAAATAAAAAATAAAAATTTGACACATGGCATTAATTTAAATCAGGGCTGCGGAGTCGGTAAATTATTTTCCGGCTCCGGCTTCAGCATTTTAAAATTACCCGGCCCCGACTCCGGCTCCTGCATTTTAAAATTGTTCGGCTCTAGTTCCGGCTCCTATTTATAATTCCTTCTCCCTTTACACATAAAATCATTCATTCTCTCGAACAAAACTTTTTGGGTATGAAGAAATTGAATGTTTGTTTGACATCTTAAAAACTTTGAAAATATTTTATAGAAAATAAGATTTTCAAGAAATTCAGAAAAAGAATAATTCACTTTCTTCCTAAATTTTAATATATTTCCTCTTTGAACGATGAACTGCCTGTACATTTACCTATTATAATTTTATTAAAAAGTTTTTTTTTTTTTATAATTTTTTTTTAAAAACGGGAAAAATTATATTTCAGTTTCATCCTAAAGTTTAAAATAATTCCTCTTTGAATTATTAACTGCCTGAACATATTTAATATAATTTTATTTAAAACAGATTTTTTATTAAAAAAGAATTATATAATTCACTTCTTCGTAAATTTTAAAATAATTTCTTTTTGAACTGCCTAAGCACATGTAATATAAATTTCCTCAAAACAATTGTTTCTTAAAGATAAAACTTCTTCAATAAAATCCTCTTTTAACGATATCCTTAGGTCCTATTTTATTATTTCTAAAGTAGAAAATAAGCTCAACATTCACTTGAATAGGAGGCAAAGCTGTAATTGTGTAGGCCACATCTTGCAAAATTTAAGAATAGCTAGGGATTGCCTCTTTAACTGTTAACTTTGATTTTCGGCCGATTTTCTTTATTTCATGTAATACCTTATGAAATTCTACTTTGTATTTTTCTAGAGATAGATTGTCTTTTTTCAATCACTTTTCTGCATGTTCCAATTGGTCTCATTTTCAAATTTGACATTTTCATCTTCATCTGACAAAGCACCACAAGGGAGGATTCCTGAAACTGCTGAACTATCTGATTCCGACCCAGATTTCTGTTCGATAGTGTTATTCATTTTAAGTCCTAGTTCACAAAGAGCATTCTTAGGTTTTAATATCAGATCTTCAGTTCTCAGGAAGATTCTGAACTGTGGATCAACGAAGATGTCCGACAAAAATATTTTGTTTTCAATTAGCATTCTTTCCTTTCTTTCCATGGATTTTTTTAAGTCATCTGCTAAAATCCCTTCTGTATAAAATTTCCTGCAGTCAAGTCTTCTGATTGAATATTTTTTGTTGCAAAGTATGGGTGTATTAATAATTCTTTGAGAGTTTCGATTTGTTCCCACTGACTATCGGAGAGAGAAAATCAGGAATACCGGCAGCCATCATACTAATATAGTCTTTTAGTTGCAGAAGCCTTTCGAGGATAAGACATGTACTTCCCCATCTTGTCTCTTGAACTAATATTGTCCCTTTTTCAGCTTGACGCTTTAGAACTTTCATTAATTTTGGAGTACGTGCTGCTTTTGTTATTTGTCTCGCCTTGCTTGTAAGATTTGTTGTATGAATATTGAGACAATCACGCACAGCTAACTGCAAAGTATGAACTCCACATCTCATGTCTGCAATGTTAACGTAATCGGAGCATAGTCTTTTCATAGTTTTATCAAGTTCATTCTGAAAACAACTATTACTTCGTTTAGACATTCAATAAAATCAGTATTACATATATCAGCTTCCTTTTCTTCTCCCTCATTGTCCTTATTTAATTTTTCAATCGTACTAATCATGTTTGATGCGTTACCTGTAACTAAACTAATTACTTACCTTTCATTATTACGAATTCTTTTAAAACGTCAATAGTGCAAGTTCTTGGATATATTAACTGAAATGTTGCTATTTGGCATCTCTTCCTGCAAACGTTTTAGTAATATTGCTTTTATCTCCGTTCACATATCCAATATTAACAGCAAAATAATTAATTTAGCTTTTCCCTTGTGCAAGCATCCATTTTTAAATGCACGAAGCTTCCCTTTAAGCAATTTTTACGTTTATTTTTTTGTATATCCATTTCTTCTAGAACTATTTTACAAATATTTTCCGGGTCTAAAGGGACTTTCAGTTTCGAAGCCATGTCTCCACACGGTGATTTATATCCTGGTCTTGCAAAAAAAAAAAAAAAAAACTTAATCGGTCAATATCTTTAACAACCATTATAATCAATTGTATTTTGAATTTTTCACTTGACATAGACAGAACAGGTTTTGTATTGTGAGCCTCCCATTAAGTGTGATCGAACTGACTGTTTCCCATTAACTGTGTTAACTATTTCATTTTAACAAATGTAAGTACTTTAATCTTCAGAGCGAGTAAAATATTCTAGTACATGAAGTGTTTTCGATTAAGGATATTAAACTTAATTAATTAAAGTTATCTATAGAAGTATAGAACCTTTTTTATTATTGAATAACCTGATTTAAATCTAATATATATATAAATAAATATATATATATATATATATATATATATATATATATATATATATATAATATAATATATATATATATATATATAAATATATTTAAATATAATATATATATATATATATATATATATATATATATATAAGGAGGGGCTATGCCCCCTTACTATAATAATTATGTACACTGTTGATTGTAACGGTTGTTCTTGTGCAGCTAAAGGGTATTCATGTGGATTTAATAAAGTGCACATTTAGACGTAATGTAGTCATAATATTTCAAAATAAAATTGTCCAATAAGATGTAAGGACGCCAAGGTGGCATCCCTCTGTGTAAGTCCCAGCCTGGCAAATTTAAAGTGTTTCGAGAGTCCTAAATAGAAAGCGAATTGAGAAGGTCGGGAGCCTTTGTGCTCTCCGCTCCTAGGCAAGCTTTTGCCTAGCCAAATTACAATTTACCATATAGATAATATAAATTTAATAATTCTGTGAAACAAGATAAAGAATCTGATAAAGAATCTGATTGTTATCTAATTGTGAATACAGAGAAGTATGATACGCAAAGTATCAGGAGGCCAGATAGAAGGAGTGCCGGAAGATGTGATTTCTTAATTCGCATCTTCTATCGTTTGATGTTGTATCAATTTAAGAGAAATATACGGTGTAGATAAAAATAATAAATTAACATTGAAGTTAACAATTAAAAAGAAGTATTGTGAAACACACCAAGTGTTAAAATGAACATTCCTCATGTTAATAGTATTAATTAACATTTCTATGCAAATATCTTAATAAAGAAGAAAAAACTAATTACCCTTTTTTCTATTCCTATTGTCTAAGCTAGTTTCTAGCCTGATATAATATATATATATATATATATTATATATATATAATATATATTATATATATATTTTATATATATATATATATATATATATATAATTAATATATTATATATATATATATATTATATATATATATAACCTGGTATTTGATATAGTATATCTATATATATATATATATATATAATATATATATATATATATAATATATATATATATAATAATTTTATAATATATATATATATATATATTATATATATATATATATATATATATATATATATATTTTAAATTTAAATTGATGTCATCTGTTCAAAAAAAAATTATTTTTTTTTGTCAACAATCGTTTGTGAAACAGTTGTAAAAATAATTTTATGCATAAGTGAATTTAAAACACGATTGGAAAATTAATAAATTTTAAATTAATAAAAAGTATTTTTCAAATTATATTATTTTATTATTATTTATTTTTTTTTACTTAAAAAGATGGGTGTACATTATAATTTTAAGCAATGATTTCTATAAAATTATATTGTGAAATTACGATTTTTCATACTTATTTATATTTAATGAAATACAAAGAAAATTCACATTTACCCTGGATGACGTTATATTTATTAGAGTTTGATTATCTTTAAATTATATATTTGTCTGAATTATTTCCATCGAAAGTTGTTGTTTAGAAAATATATTTTGTCTGCATTAACGACAGATTTCGATTTGAAAGCTTATTTAACCTACTGTATAATTTCAGCAGAATCAGATAGATTACCCCGAATTGAGATATTTGCCTCAACTTGAAGTTTTGTTTTTTTATTTTCATTTATCACATTTATAGAAACAAAAAAAAAAGCCAATTTGAAAAAAAATTAACATAATGAATAAATCTGACAAATAAATTATATATATTTTGATAATATATGTTTTTCATAGGTAAAAACTAAGAAGCTCAGGTTAAGCAAAATGGTATACATTGTTTGAATATCATTTCTTTAAAATAACTGATTATGGTTGCATTTTTTGTAACATTAATGATATTACCTTCATTCTAAAATCATAATACTAAAGTTGATATTGTCAATTGGCCTCTGGACTGTTATTCTTCCTTTCAAGAGTTTTGTATAGCTACTTCTTTTCCCAATGGGGTTTATATAAAGCAGAAAATAATAAACCTGCATTAAAAAATATGGAAATGAGCATTAGACTATCAACTTGAGTAAAAATATTAGAGTAGCTAGCCAATCTGATTCTTTACTGTTGCTTTCTTATAGGTTATTTTTCCCATTCCCGTCTTTTTTTTTCTTTTTTTTTTTTTTTTAAGCATTGTGATCTTTATTTGTGTATGCTTATTTTCTTTTCAAAATATATATCATAAATTAGTGATAAATCGTGAGCTGTGGTGGTATTAGGTAACCACTTTAACACTCGCATATTGTTTTCGCTGAAATATACGGTGTTGTTTCATGAAACTTGGTGTAAGGCACATCATTATAAAATGGCGTATCCTCGTCAAACGACTTTAAAGAGCCTAGTTCTACTACTTACTCTAGTACAAGTATATATAGCCCTGAATAGTTAATGTATGGTCATATTAACCCCAGACGCTTATATCTTTCTCAAGCTCGACTCCCGATTCAGATGCTCGGTTCCTCACACCAATACTACTCTTTGTGTTTAACAATGTGTGTTTAACAATAATTATAATATAATTAGATTGGTATACTTTTTCTTGCCTTCGCCGAACGTAATGAGCTTCAGGCTCTTCTCAAAATTATAAGAAATAAAATGGCTGTTACTTTTTTTGGTTCATGAAATACAGTAAAGAAGTAAACTGTATTTTACAAATTCACAAGATTAAAATAATTTCATTCGCAGCGCCTTAGATTCATTTTATCATATAAAACTCGCCCAATCATCCCTATCATCTGACACTGCAATTTTTTTTTTCAACCCAAGTAACGGCTTTTAATTTTTTTTTTTATTTGTTCATTTAATATGGTTCGTGGCTTGAATTACATTTACGTATAGTCGTGAACCAACGTTCACGGAATGTATCGTTGTCATTCTTACAGAAACGTTATATTTATGCTTACATTAGATTTCCAGTAATTTAAGGAAATTCTCTCTCTCTCTCTCTCTCTCTCTCTCTCTCTCTCTCTCTCTCTCTCTCTCTCTTCTCTCTCTCTCTCTCTCTCTCTCTCTCTCTCTCTCTCTCTCTCTCTCTCTCTCTCATCCTCGCGAATACAGTAGAAGAATTTGGCAACGCTCTGCTTCAGTCGTTTCACATTTATAGGCAATCTTTATATTATCTATATTAGTAGTAGGAGAGTCATATTGCTCGCCCAAAAACCCACCTGAGCGAGGAAAAACCCACCCAGCGCAAAACCCACCTTACCTTTTTTACCTGCCCTTGCCTTTTTTGACCTTCACTTTTTTTGGCCCCTTGACCTTTTTTGGGCCCAAATTTTTACCTGCCCTTGACCTTTTTTGCGGCCTTGACCTGTTTTTTGGTCTTTACCTTTTTTCGGCCCAATCCCCATTGTCTTCCATTGGCGTCATTTTTGGCAGCGGATCTTGTAGACGCCTCATTTTTTTGAGAACCCTAATTTTGAGAACCCTAATGTTTTGAGAACCCTAATTTTTGAGAACCCAAATTTTTGGATCCCTAATTTTCGGCAACCCTTCGAAGAAGGGTTACCCCTTCGAAGAATGGTTGCGCCAAACGGTTGCGTCGGCAACCGTTGTACGTATTACCCCCTATTTTACGCCCCTAATTTTTTTCGACCGTGGGCCCTTTTTGCCACGGTAATTTTTTGATCTTCCTTTAGGGCTTTAGCCCTTTTTTGATGTCTTAACCTATGTGTGCCAATGATATTCGACCAACCCTTTGGTCTTCCATGGGTCAATTTGACCCCACCCTTCCCCCCCCCCCCATAATTTTTAAACCAACCCCTTTGGTCTCATTGGGTTTCATTTTGGCCCACGCTAATTTTTTTGCCACTCGTTTGCCCACCCGATCACGATATTCCGTTCCGTAACTTGAACGCCTGTATGGATCTATCCTAACTTTGAACACCTACACACACACACACCCACACACACACACACACACACACACACACACACACATACCACACACACACACACAGACACACTTACACTTATGTAAACATTTCACTATGACACTATTCACGTATAAAACTTACATTTTTCCATAGGACACTTACATTTAACATTATACCACGTTACAAAACACAGCGAACCTTCCCTTTGCGTCATCCCATGGGGCATTTTTGACCCACCGTATTTTTTGTCACTTCCTTTAGGGGGAACTGTAGCCCTTTTTTGATGTCTGTAACCTTGTTTGTCCTCGCCCTTTGCTCCAAAGCTTGACAAATACCATGGGTCATTTTGACCCACGCCAACTTGATGGCTTTGATGGTTCCCAAACACCGTAATAAGTATTTAGTGATGTTCTATTAGTGTTCTATGAGTATTAGATGAGTGCCAAGAGTGAGTGCCAAGTGAGTGCCAATGAGTGCCAAGTGAGTGCCAATGCGTGCCAAAGTGAGTGCCACATAGTGCCAGTGAGTGCCACATAGTGCCAACTGAGTTCCACTTTTTTTCAAGCCTTTCTAGCCTCCCCTGAGCCTAGAATAGTCCTAATATGGGTGTCTACCCCCAGGTAATAAGGTATGAGGGATTCGGATTGGTGTATAACAATAGTAAGGAATGCTTCCTACTGTGATTAGTATTTTTAAAACAACTTATAAGCACTTACCACTCTCCATAGGACACTTACATTTAAACCATATCACTTACCACTCACAACCCACACACAGGTGCACTTACACTTACACTCACACACTCGATATTTTAATGCCTCAACATTAATGCCTCAGCTTTGATGCCTCAACTTTGATGCCCCAGCATAAATTCCTCAGCATTGATGCCCCAACTTTGATGCTCCATTCATAAATGCCTCAGCATTGATGCCTTCACCACTGATGCCTCAACCTTTGAAGGTTCATCTATTAGATGACTCATTCTTTGATGACGTCAATCTTTGAGACCAATCTTATATTTGATGATTCATCTTTGATGAAATCATCTTTTGAGGCTCATCTCTACCCTACATCAAAGAACAGAGTTTATATTAATGTCTAACCTATGTTATAAGCTGATCACCAGGCCGCAGCATGATCTCACCGCGTGAAGACCCCCGAACCCGCACCCGCAGGTGCGACCCGCCGCGTTCCCGTCCGCCGCGTGCGCCCGCAGGCGCAATATTTCCGCGTAACCGTCACCGCGTGCGCCCGCAGGCGCCATATCCCCGCATACCCGCCCGCCGCGTGCGCCCGCAGGCGCAATATTCCCGCACGAATGAAAAATATATATATATATATATATATATATATATATATATATATATATATATATTATATATATATATATATATATATATCATAATATTTTAGTCTTTGGGTCATTCATTTTTTTTTCATACTTAAACATTTCAAAGAATTTCTTCAAATATACTATGAGTCATTCATTTTTATTTCATACTTAAACATTTTTATTAAAAACATTTTTCGCGAACCTAAAACTGTAACTCATTACAGACCTATTACTTTAACACATATATTTATTAACATTATTTTTTACTTAATACTTTTTACTTAATACTTTTTAATTTATAAATTTTTAAAAATTGTATGTAAGAAGAAAAAATAGAGTGTCTGATATATAATCATTTATTTTACTACAATTGTAGAAATTTTATTAAAACATTAACATTACATACCTTAAAGCAGTAAATCAGTAAAACAATAGAGGTGTGTACCTAACACCTTATTGGGGATGAGTATGCTTTGTTTCTGCTTTTACTGCTTTACTTTCGGCTTTAACTGCTTTAACTCACTGCCTTTTACTGCTTTAACTCACCTATTTATTAACATTACATTAAAAAAGCAGTAAAGCAGGTTAAAACAATAGAGGTGTTACTACCTAACAGGATTAGTTGGCTTTTGTTTTACTGCTTTACTGCTTTAACTTTCTGCTTTTACTGCTTTAAACTCACTGGCTTATAACTTAAAAAAATTTGCATAATTACATACCTTAAAGCAGTAAAGCAGTAAACAATAAGAGGTGCTAACACCTAGGGGGAATTAGTATGCTTTTGTTTTACTGCTTTACTAGCTTCAACTTTCTGGCATTTATGGCTTTTAACTTTCTGCTATTACTGCTTTAACTTGCGTTTTACTGCGTTTAACTTTCTGCTTTACTGTTTTAACTTCCTGCTTTACTGTGTTAACTCATATTATTTATTAACATTATGTTTTTTATTTGTTTTTCAACTTTCTTATTTATTTTTATTATTATTTTTATTTTATTTTATTATTATTTTTATTATTTTTATTATTTTATTTTTATTTATTATTTTTATTATTTTTTTTATTTTTTATTATTTTTTTTTTTTTTTTATTATTATACTTAGTGTTATTTACTTCATGCCTATTGTTTTATTATTTAGAACACAAGCATTCACTTATTGACACTATAACACACATTTCACTATGACACTTATATCACTTGACACTTATAACACATTCACATTGACACTTAGTACACACATTCACTATGACACTTACATTTAGCAATAAAGACACTTACATTTACACTTATACACACACACACACCACACACACCACACACACACACACACACACAGATTTACTACACTCACACAGATTTACTTACACTCACGCACAGATTTACTTACACCGCAGATTTACTTACACTCACACACCGATTTACTTCACAACATAAAGTCTATGCTATTACACTTAAAACAAAATAAATAAGCGGTATAACTAATTATTATTAAAAACATAATTTAAATATATTTATATAAAACAACGAACATTTATATTACTCATTCAAATATAACTAAAATTTTTTCTCAAAGTTTCTTAAAAATTAATATATCAATCATTATCTTTGAACAAAGAATTTATTATTAACTGTTAATACATTTTGTTTATAAATTTTATAACTATCAAGTTTTAAAATAACTTTTACTAAAATTTTATGAAATTTTATTAAAAACATAATTTTACGTACCTTAAAGCAATAAATCAGTAAATCAGTAGGGCAAGCCCCTAGCACCCCTCTACACCAAACTATGCCACATTTTGTTCTATTGACTTACTGCTTTACATCATCTTTAGCCATGTAATAAGTATAAAATAACAAAATAAGTTCTTCTCTGCTAACATAAACATGTATTTTATTAAAATTCATTCTAAGTTCTTATTAAAAATAACAATTATTCACTTACATTTATATTATTCGCTCGATGTTAATAAAAATATTTCAAAGTTTTTTTAAATAATTCGGAATTTTCATTTATTATTATTATTTATCTATTGTACATTGGACAATCCATCACGAGAAAACACAACAGCCCGCACTCCTTACAGATACGAAAACTTGACCTCTCTCTGTAAAATGTGTTGAATATAACTACTTCAGGCTAAATTTAGGATAAACCTTTTTTGTACCCGGGGCGATTTAGACCTAAGTTCCAGGTCAAAATATATTTCAAGCTGACCTTTTTCTGTAAAAATGTGTTGCAATAACTACGTTAGGCCTAAAATTTAGGCCTAAATTTAGGACAAGCCTTTTGTACCCACGGCTGATTTAAGCTAATACCAGGTAAAAAATGGTAATTCCAGATAGGCAAGAATCGAGAAATCAATGTTATTATTATTTTATAAATATATTTCAAACTGAAACATGCTGGATCGTTAAGATCCTTTAACAGGTAAGAAGGAAATGTTGACGTTTCTTGTGATGGACGGAGTAATCCTTATTCTCTATATGACCTCGTATTTGATTGGTCGAGAATTATTTTATTCGCTTTTTTTTGCGGCTTAGGATATTAAAAAACATGTTTTTTCATATTCCTGAACCTATCGGTGATTGGATGGAAAATTATATTGGAGATGCGTGTTTTTAGATCCAAACTCATTTTTAAAATCATACTCGTTTTGGCTCTTAACGGTGCACAAGTTATCTGGTTTGTAATAAAAGTGTTCTATTTTCACTAAGTGTATATCATGAACCAGCTTAACATGTATACCTCATACAAGACATTATCCAGTGGGAAATCAAGATCCCAGGAAGTAGGGGTTCATTCTTATATAAAAGAAAACCGATGGAATTTGAATTATTCAAGTGTCTACCCAATCACCCTGTTATAATACCAAGCGTATTTTCGTGAGTCCTGATGAATTACTTTGTATATGTAATCACACTGAAGAGTGGCTTACAGAATACTTTAAACCAAGCTCAGGTTTAAACTGGACCGAAACAGTTATTAGCCTGTGCGAAGAAACCAGCGATAAGCAACTTACTCTATCATTTTATAAACATCAAAACATTTATTTCAACACATTTTACAGAGAGAGGTCAGTTTCGTATCTGTAAGGAGTGGGCTGTTGTGTTTTCTCGTGATGGATTGTCAATGTGCATACATATTTCTTATGGAAATAAAGGAAAATTGGCGTAAAAACTTTGGAAATATTTTTAATTAACATCGAGCGAATAATATAAATGTAGTGAATAATTGTTTATTTTTAAATAAGAAACTTAAAAAGATTTTAATAAAATAAATGTTATGTTAGCAGAGAAAGAACTTATTTTGTTATTTTTATACTCTATTACATGGCTTAAGATGATGTAAAGCAGTAAGTCAATTGAACAAAAAAACATGGCATAGCTTGGTGTAGAGGGTTGTTAGGGGGTTGCCCTTACTGATTTACTGATTATGTTTAAGGTACGTAAAAATATATGTTTTTAATAAAATTTTCATAAATTTTAGTAAAGTTATTTTAAAACTTGATAGTTATAAAATTTATAAACCAAAAAAGTGTTAAACACTTAATTATGCTTTTTTTTTTTACTGATAATGATTTGTTATAGAAGTTTTAAGAAACTTTGAATATTTTAGTTTATTTGAATGAGTAAATAAATGTTCGTGTTTAATTAAAACATAAAATGTTTAATAAATTATACGTATATATGTGTAAGTAAATCTGCATGTGTAAGTAAATCGGTGTGTTCTGAGTTGTAAGTAAATCTGCGGGTGTAAGGTAAATCTGTGCGTGAGTGTAAGTAAATCTGGTGTGAGTGTAAGTAAGAATCTAGTGTGTGTGTGTGTGTATGTGTGTGTGTGTTATATAAGTGTAACTGTAAGTGTCTATGGGTTTAAATGTAAGTGTCATAGTGAATTGTGTTATAAGTGTCATAGTGAATGTGTGTAAAAGTGTCATAGTGAATAAGTGTCATAGTGAATGTGGTATAAGTGTCATAGTGAATGTTGTGTATCTAAATATATAAACAATAGGCATGAAGTAAATAACACTAAGTATAATAATAAAAATAAAAATAAAATAATAAAAATAATAGAAATAATAAAAATAATAATAAAAATAAAATAATAAAAATAATAAAAATAATAATAAAAATAAATAAAAATAATAATAAAATAAATAAAAAGTATTAAAACAAAATAAAAAACATAATTTAATAAATATATGTGTTAAACAGTAAAGCAGAAAGTAAAACAGTAAAGCAGAAAGTTAAAAGAGACAGAAAAACAGAAAGTTAAAGCAGTGAAACATGAGTTAAAGCAGTAAAGCAGAAAGTTGAAGCAGTAAAGCAGTTAAAACAAAGGCATACTAATCCCCCTAGGTGTTAGGTACACCTCTATTGTTTTAATGAATATATGCGTTAAAGCAGTTTAACAGAGAGTTAAAGCAGTAAAGCAGTGAGTTAAAGCAGTAAAGCAGAAAGTTAAAGCAGTAAAGCAGTAAAACAAAAGCATACTAATCCCCCCTAGGTGATAGGTAACACCTCTATTGTTTTACTGCTTTACTGCTTTAAATCGTGTTTTACTGCTTTAACTTATGAGTTAAAGCAGTATAGCAGTGAGTTAAAGCAGTAAAGCAGAAGTTAAAGCAGTAAAGCCAGTAAAACAAAAGCATTCTAATCCCCCTAGGTGTTAGGTTACACTGGCTTGTTTTACTGATTTACTGCTTTTAATTCGGTAAAAAGTAAAATGTTTTTCAGTTTTATAATCTACGTTACAATTGTAGTAAAAATAAAATGATTATATATCAGACACTCTGGATTTTTTTCTTCTTACATACAATTTTTAAAAATTTATAAATTAAAAAGTATTAAGTTAAAAAGTATTAAAGTAAAAAATAATGTTAATAAATATGGTAATGTGTTTAAAATAATAGGTCTGTAATGAGTTACAGTTTTAGGTTCGCGAAAATGTTTTTAATTAAAATGTTTAAGTATGAAATAAAATATGAATGACTCATAGTATATTTTGCGGTCACTGTCTGAATGTTTAAGTATTGGAAATAAAATGAATGACTCATAGTATAGATATATATATATTATATATTATATATAATATATATATATATTATATTAGTATATATATATAATATATATATATATAATATATATATATATATATATATATATATATATATATATATATATTTTTCATTCGGGCGGGTATATTGCGCTTGCGCGCGCACGCGGCGGGGCGGGGTATGCAGGGGATATGGCGCCTGCGGCGCACGCGGTGACTGTTACGCGGAATATATGCGCTGCGGGCGCACGCGGGCGACGGGAACGCGGCGGTCGCACCTCGCGGGTGCGGTTCGTGGGCACTTCCACGCGAGAGATCATGCTGCGACCTGGTGATCAGCTTATTAACATAGGTTATAGACATTAATATGGAACTCTGTTCTTGATGTAGGGTAGAGATGGAGCCATCAGAAGATGATTTCACAAAGATGAATCATCAATTAGATGCGTCTCAGATGACTCATCAAAGTGAGTCATCAAAGCATGAACCTTCAAAGTTGAGGCATCAGTGGTGAGGCATCAATGCCGAGGCATTTATGATGGAGCATCAAAGTTGGGTCATCAATTGCTGAGGAATTATGCTGTGGGCATCAAAAGTTGAGGCAATCGAAAGCTGAGGCATAATGTTGAGCATTAAAATATCGAAGTGTGTGAGTTGTAAGTGTAAGTGCACCTTGGTTGTGGGTGGAGTGGTAAAGTTATATGGTTAATGTAAGTG
>JABUQX010017416.1:25000-38323 GCA_015478945.1 Trachelipus rathkii | reverse complement strand
TTTACTGCTTTAATTCACATATTTATTAAAATTACATACTTAAAAGCGGTAATCGAGTAATCAATAGGAGAGGTGTTTACATGAGCACAGGGGTTAGTATACTTTGTTTACTGCCTTTAATGCTTAACTATTCTGCTTTTATGCTTTAACTCACCAATACATATACATACTTAAAGGCAGTAAATCAGTAAATCAATGTAGAGTGTTACCTAACACCTAAGGATTAGTATGCTTTGTTTATGCTTTATGCTTTAACTTTACTGCTGTTTACTGCCTTTTAACTTTTGCTTTACTTGCTTTAACTTTCCTCAGCTTTACTGCTTTAACTTTCTGCGTTACTGGTTTACTTTCTGTTTGATGACTTTAACTTTTCTGCGTTGTACTGCTTTAAAATCATATGTTTTTACTGCTTTAACTCATATATTTATTAACATTAACATACCTTAAAACAGTAAAACAGTAAATCAATAGACGTGTGACCTAACACCAAGGGGGAGGGATTAGTATGCGTTGTTGTTTTATGCTTTTACTGCTGTTTTAACTCTGTTTGATACTGGCTTATAACTCATGTTATACTGCTTTAACTTTCTGCTTTTAATACATAATTCATATTGTTTTACTGCTTTTAGGTATGTAATTTTTAAATTATGTATTTTTAATTTGTATTTGAATACTTTTTATTATTTTATTATTTATTTTTATTTATTTTATTATTTTTATTTATTATTTATTATTATTTTTATTTTTATTTTTATTATTATACTTAGTGTTATTTACTGCATGCCTATTTCGTTATTAATTATTTCAGAACACTAAGTACACACATCTCACACCACACACACACACACACACACCAACCACTCACACACACACAAACAATTCACTAAGACACTTGATTATACACAATTCACTATGACACTTTATACACACATTCCACTATGACACTTACATTTACCATAGACACTTACCATTTACACTTATACCACGCGGTCACCACATAACCCAACACACACAACACACAACTCTAACCTTATACACACATTCTCACTATGGACACTTTATTACACACATTCAGCTATGACCACATTACAATTGACCCATAGACACTCTACACTTACACACACACACACAACACACACACACACACACACACACCACACACACTCACACACAGATTACTTACACTCACACACACACACACTCACACACAAGCATCTTGCTATAAGTGTGTGTTTTCATAAGCGATTTACGTTACACTCACAAGATTTACTTCATTCACCACAGATTTACTTACACTCACAACAGATTTACTTACACTCAACACAGACTTAACGTATACAGACAGTTTTATTTACACACACAGATTTACTTACACCACACAGATAACTTAATACTTACACAAGCAGATTTACTTACACACACACACACACACACACACACACGCACACTCAATTACACATATAAACGTATAATTTATTAAACATTTTGTTTTAATTAAAAACGACTACATTTATATTTACTACATTCAAATATTACTAAATTATTTCAAGTTCCTAAACTTCAATATAATAAATCAATCATTATCTTTGACAAAGAATTTGATTCATTAACTGTTATACTTTTGTTTACAATTTCGTTTTATATAATGCTTGCTCGTAAAATATCTTGCTACTAACATTTTATAAAATTTTCTTATACACCGATAGTATACACACCTTAAAGCCAATTAAATCAGTAAATCAGTAAGGTCAGCCTCTAGCACCCCTCTACACCAAGCTATGCGTTTTGTTCTATTGACTTACGACTTTACATCATCTTTAGCCATGTTAATAAGTATTAAAATAAGCAAGATAAGTTCTTCTCTGCGTAAATAACATGTTTGTATTAAAATCTTTCTGTTCTTATTTAAAAATAAACAATTATTCATTACATTTATATTACTCCGTTCGATGTTAACTATAAAAACTATTCAAAGTTTTTAAATAATTCGATTGTTTTCTTTATTATTATTATATTGATTATCTATGTACATTGACAATTCCATCAGAGAAACACAACACCCGCCACTCCCTTACAGATAGAAACTGACCTCTTTCTGATAAAATGTGTTTGAAATAAAACTACTTTAGCCTAAATTTAGGATTAATCCTTTTTGTAGTCCGGGGCGATTTAGGCCTAATTCCAGGTCAAATTATATTTCAAACTGACCTGTTTTTACTGTAAAATGTGGTGCAATAACTACGTTTGGCCCTAAATTTAAGCCTAAATTTAGGATAAGCCTTTTGTATACCATGCTGATTTAAGCCTAATACCAGTTCAAAAGGTAATTCCAGTATAGACAGCATCATTGTTATTATTCATTATTTTTATTAAATATATTTCAAACTGAAACATGCTGGATCGGGAAGATCCTTTAAAGCAGGTAAGAAGGGAATGTTTTCCTTACTTGTGATGGGTCGGAGCTAATCCTTAATCTCGTATATGACTCGTATGTGAGTTGGTCGAGTAATTATTTTATCGTCTTTGAAAATTAACTTTGTTCTTAAAATGTATTTGAGCAGTTGTGTTTTATTATCTTTTAGACCCAACTCATTTGAAAATCATAGTCATTTGCTGTTTAAGCGGTGCACATATCTGATCTTTTGTATTAAAGTGTTATAGTTTTTTACTAAGGGTATAAGCTATTTATAATAATAGCTACATTGAGGGAAGAATTATTATTTCACTAGAATACATAATAATTAATTCACTAGAATTTTATAGTAGATCACGTGGAGCAAAACGCAAGAGCGCCCGCAAGCCGCGACCCGGGGGCGGAACCGACGCATTGAACCCGACGGCGTAATATTACTACGCGGTCACGAAAAAGTTAATGATTCATGAAATTTCCACATTGGTATATAGAAGCTTGAAAAGATTAAAGTTTTCAGGAAGAATTCATGTTAATGACCGTCACGAGTTAAAGGTGCTGGTTACAAACCTGTGAATATGATATTCAGGTGAGAACCAACCATCGTAACCATAGCTGTGTTTTGTAATACATTTAAAAAATTATAGCTATGGGACTTATAACATATATTCAAAGGTGCTGGTTTATTTTAAAAACCTGGTATACATGTGTCAATTTAATTCAGATTTTTCGACTAGGCATCCTTACACTCCACGTGATCCATCAAGAATCCGCATTGTTATGCATTTTTGATGATGTCTTGGGTACAGAATCAAGGCATCGCTCCTAAGAAAGAGGAACGAGATTACACATTTACTTCGATATACATTAAAGTATAATATATAGTCCTATTTGTTTAATGACCTCTAAAAAGATGGTGTAAGAAAAAGCAATGTATGTCAAAACCTTGCTAGTCAATGTAGGAACGATTTAAAATGAAGATACCACTCCCTATCCATCTAAAAATTTTTTCTTCCAAGATACGTGCTTTAACCGATCAAGATCTTGATGAACATTCAAAGAAGAGGAATAATTTTAAAAAATTTCTATTTGACTAATAAAACAACTATTGTAAAAAGAAAAATACTTTTGATCACAAGAACAAAATTACCTTACATATAGGGATGCATTCAGGATGTTGCGGGTGGAGTGAAAGTTTGTATTTATACGATGTATACACATTTTGTAAATACTTAATAATATAGTTATTGTGTACTAACATTTTTTTTTTTATAAAAATACATTTCATATCCTCTCTCTCTCTCTTTCTATAAATCATTTATATATATATATATATATATATATATATATATATATTATATATATTATATATATAAATATTCTCATACACATGATTATATATATATATATATATATTATATTATAGTTTACGAAATATAGTAAAGGTATATATCAGTGATGGGACGATTAATCGTCATCGTATTCGTCATCGGCAAATTTCGCCGATTATTTTGCCGATTAATTGAAAAATTTTAAGAATTTTGAATAATATTAAAACTCATAATAATAATAAAATAATTAAAATAATAATAGTAATAATATTATAAGTAATATATATATTATATATATTATAATATATTATATATATATATACTTATTATATATATATACTATATTATATATATATAATATATATATATATATTATCATATATATCTAATATATATATATATAATATACTATATATATATACCCATTGCTTTATGGTATATGTATGACATTCCGGTGCCTAATGGTTCGCCTTTGCTGTTAGTGTCATATCCACACTATATCCAGAACAACATATATACAATACTTATATCCAACACCCCTTCTAAGACAACATCTTTCAGACATCCCTACTCCCTTATTATCCATTACACGTAGGGAGAAAAAATGCCCACATAGTTATGGCCTACGATCTGTCGCAGAAGGCTAGGAAAAGGACGGGTGCGTAGTTAGGTTGGCTTGCACCTGACTACCCTACTTTTGCCAGGAATTGCTAATGCCATCCTCGGAGAGGTCGTGATCGCCGTAAAGCGCCTTTATCTTTCGGTGAAAATGTAGGAGGATCTGTATATGAAATGTCAGAAGAATAAAGTGTATGAGGAGGATTGAGGAGAAAGGTGATGGGAGTATAGAAAGGGCAAATTAATTGTAGCTGTGACTGAGAACAAAGATGAAAGAAACGGTGAAAATTGATTGGTGTGGTGTGAAATGGGTTTGTGTCTGTGGAAGGAATAAGAGGGCGTGATAGAAGGATTGCAGTTATGATGACGTGAATTGTGGTAGAGAGCTAATGGTAGATTTTATGTGTGTGAGTACTAGAAGTCTAAGGTTAAATTAAGTTTGAAAAGAGTAAATTTGTGTGGTGCGAAATATGGTTCATCTGAGGGAAAAGTTGAAGAGAGTACGATTTTTGTGAATAATCTGAAATGGATGTTTGGCATGGGAGAATAGGAGATTTCACTTACATTTCACATATCTGCATTACGATTTTTTTACAGTTGTCACACCACTCACGGGCAGAGCCCTTATTCAAGGAGGGGTGTAGGACTCTCAAAAGTTCACTCTAGCGGCAATTACGCATGATGAGCACAGATGCCAGGCTTTAAGTGAGGAGATTAAATTCAATAGGAAATACGCAGATGGAAGAAGCATTCCACAGAACAGAGTGTTGGGAAAGTAGAACACCAAAGCAACTAGCCTGAGTACCAGATTGTCCAACACACTACTCAGTGCGCGAGATACCAGCGCCTTGTGCACGAAGCGTCCGTAAAGGTGGTGGTCGTGAGGATAAGTTCCCTGCGAGCACTTGCGCTGCTCGGTACCGTATAGGATGAGATAAGCACAAAGTACAGAACAGTTATAAGCCTTTTTTTTGCCGTTGACTTGACCCTGTCCAAAGGCCGCTGAATCAGAGCCCCTCTCCCCCAGATTATGAGAGCAGTACTGCAGTAGTGGAGTAGCCTGAGAAAAGGAGAAAGTCTCACAGTCAAACAGAAATTCCAGTCTTTGAAGCCATAGTAAACGTTGTGATGTGATTTTCCAAGACATTTTGTTCAGGTAAGGCAAGGATGTTATATATTGTTAACAGGAAGAGACGCAGAGACACGTCGAAAAAAAAGAGATAGCGAAGTTAGAAGGCATTTTGGAGAAGGAGATTTGTAGGAGTTGTGGGTTGTTAAAGAATTGAATTTCACAAAGTTGATTTCTATCATCAGCGAGAATAAATCGGAAAGAATTAAGACAAGAGGCAATTCTAGAAGTAAAATAGGGAGTAGAATTGAATGAGTTGAAAGAATGAAGGGTCGAGTTCATCGAATATACGAGGTGGATAGAGTTAGAGTTGCAGTGAGAAGATATTATGAAATGTGGAATAACAGTAGGAGATAAGGACAGACCCGGAGAACAACCACTATTGACAGAAAAGAAGAAGAAGTAGCCCATCAACAACAGGCGATATTGAGCGATTTGAAAAAAAGCTAGACATAAAGTAAGCAAAGAAGAGGAAACCCAAAGGAGGGAGTTTGGAGAGCAGCAGTAATGCGTGCCATACTCGGTCAATGCCGTTGGATATGTCAAGCGCCACACGCAAGTCTCCCCGTAAGTTCCCAAGAGCGATAAAAAAATAAATCGGTTAGATAGGAAATTTTATATCGCCAGTAGACTTCGATGCAACGAGAGCCGTACTGGCGATCGGAATTAGTTTCAGATGAACTAAGAAGTGAGTTGAGAAGGTTTCAAAGATCTTAGATAGGAATACGAGTGAGAGCTACAGGGCGATAGTTAGAAGGATCAGAGCGGCTTCCTTTTTTCGGAATAGGGTGGACATGTGAGAGCTTACCAACACTGAGAGAAGTGTTAGTATTGAGACATTAGGAAATAGTTTGAGCGAGGGGCGAAGAGATTAGCACGTTTCAGTTGGTGAGATTAGTACTCAACGTTAGATCTAATAATTGCAGGAGTAATACAGATTACAGAAGTTGTAGAGATGAAAGATATTGTCAATAGAGAACCAGAGGTTAGCCGCACTTTTCCTTTGATGAAGCCCGCTTTGCTCGTCGAGGAGTATCTCACATTTCTAGCTGAATGAAAATTTGCGAGAGTGATAGGGAGACGAGAATTTTTCCACCCCCGACAGGCACTGTCTCTAGCCTGAATGCCAGAGAACAAGCACGATCGAAACATGGATTATGAGGAAGAAAGATTTAGTTTTTTAGAAGAATGAATGAGGAAAGAAAGATTTAGCTGAAGAAGGAATGACCTGCTCATCCCATCAACGATTTACAGCTCCCTCCGTATCTTTTAAATCTTTATACATCCATCATTTATCCTTATTGAGGTACCCAATTTGCTATCATCTGCAAACTTGGAAACCTTAATTTAAGTCCCTGGTCTATATATTTAATAATGTTTGAGGAACACCAGTGACTAAGAAATTGTACGGACCACCAAATATGTCTCCGCATTTCCATTAATAATAATTTTCATTTTCATGATTAATTATTATTAATTATTATTATTTATTATTATTGATTATTATTATTATTAATTATTATTATTATTATTATTTATTATTATTATTATATTATTAATTATTATTGATTATTATTGATTATTATTATTATTATTATTATTATTATTGATATTATTAAAGACTTAAGGAATCAAAAATTGATCGCTAAAATAATTTGGGGAGGTGAACCCCTGATCCCCCCTGTCTACAGCCTATATATATATTATTATATATGATATATATATATATATATATAGTAATATATTGTATATATATATATAGATATATATATATATATATATTATATATTATATATATAATATTATATATATATATATATATATTATATATCTACTAACTTACAGTCTTAACATCTCTTCCGCCAGTAATGCTCCGAGCCTGTCAGTTGGGGCCAACTCCGCTTCATTGTGTATTTAGTCGATCACAGATCCCATCCACCATCAGCTCATCCATTCAGGCAGTCTGGTGTCTCGTTAATGAATCTCCACTGCTGTGTCTCTCCACCTCTTCCGCGGTCTTCCTCTCGTCCTCACTCCCTCCGGTCTCACTCACCTCCTACTGGCAACTCTTTCTCTCTGCTCTCCAGGTGTCCCAACCATCTTAGTCTGGCTGCGTTCATCATGGTTTCACACCCACGCTCTCCCTCACTGTCTCGCTTCTCACTCTGTCTCTCCTCGTCTTTCCAAATCACTGTCCTCAACACATTCATCTTCGCTGTCTGAATTCTACTCTCCTCTCTCCCTGTCATGCTCCATGGTCTTTGTCCCCATTACAACAGTGTTGCGTGTCAACACTCCCTCGTATATTGCTTTCTTCACCTCTTTGTTCATATATTTTTCTTTCAAGATGGGTATACTCCTCTTACAGTCCTGCCATACTGCTCAATCCTATTCGTAATTTACTTTGCACACCCCCTTCTCTTCCAAATTGCTACTAGGTTTGGTTATTATACTGTCCACATTTCAATCTCTTACCGTCTAGCTCACTACAACTCCTCATACTCCTACTTTACTATCATTATTTCTTGTTTTATCACATTCAAACTCACGTTCTGGTTCTCGCCACCTCCTTGTGAATACAGTTCCACCATTTGCCTCAACCTCTCCCCATCTCTAAATTCCAATAGGTGAATTCATCTGGATATACCATGATGTCTCCGTCAATCTCCTCTAAACTCTCATTTACACCTCTTATGACTGTGTCCAATTATGCTATAAACAGTTATCGACGAAAAACACACTACTGCCTTACTCCAGTTTTACTCAACCAGTCCTCGTTTGTATATCCTGTTCTACTTACATAAACCCGATTCAATGATGTACTTTTTACTGCCTTTATCAGTCTGCCTTCACCCTCATCATTCCTCTCCAGACACTCTCCATAGCTTCTCGCTGTGTGTTAGAATCAAATTGCTTTCTTCAAATCTGAATGAAGGCGAATAATGCCTTTTTGTTGAATTCATGTCTGTTCCTGCTATCTTCTAATGCGACATAAATCTTAGTGCTTCTTGCCACTCTCATTTACCATAACTGCTCTTCAACCTATCTCGAGCTCTTGTTTTTGATCTTAATTTCTTTCTAATATTCTTTCATATTACTTCGCCATGTGATCCATTTGTGAGATTCCTCTATATTTTTCACAATACTCTGCGTCCCCTGTACCTTTATTAAATGGGAATATTATTGACCTTCCCAACATTCCGGCCATTACTCTCCACCCAAATTCCTGTTCAAAAAATTCAGCATCAAGCTTTCAGCTCCTCTCCTCCCTATTCAGCAATTCAATATGTATATCCCATCCTCACCAGGAGTCTTCCGCTCTTCATTTTCCCTAACGCCTCCACAAATTCCTCTCCATTATTCCCTATCCTCCACTCCTCTTCGTTTCTCTCTCTCCTCTCTCTCTCCCCTTCCTTTCGGCTGCACCTCCAATTCAGAACTCATCAAAGTACTCTATCCACTTTTTGTTTTTTCCTCCGGGCTTACCAATGTTTCACATTTCTATCTTTGATTTTACATACTCTCCTCTTCGCTCCTCTATACTATATATATATATATATACTATAATAGATATATAATTAAATATATATATATATATATATATATAATATATATATTATATATATATACTATTATATATATACTATATATATTATATTTAGAGATGAGAGAGAGAGAGAGAGAAAGAAAATTTAAAATAGTTTTTTCAATTAATCGTCATCGTCATCGTCCATCGTCATCGTCATCGGCAAAATTATGCTCTAATCTTCATCGTCATCGTCATCGGCAAAAAATTCATAATCGTGCCCATCATGATATATATATATATATATAGTATATATATATATATATATAATATATATATATATATTATTTATATATATATATATATAATATATTATATAGATATATATTATTATATGTACGGCGGTGTTCATGCTCGGTCCGCACCGGGTCGCGCGCTGCGGGCACTCTTTTGCGTCTTTGCTTACAGTGATCTAACTATAAATCTTAGGGAATTAATATTATCTAATTCTAGTGAAATTAATAATTTTTCCTCATGTATATATTTATTTATAAATATATATCACTAGTATTAAAAATAAACACTTTTATTCAAATCAGATAACTTGTGCACCGCTTAACAGTTAAAATGACTATGATTTTAAAATGAGTTGGGTTCTAAAAGATATTAAAACACACCTGCTCAAATACAAGTTTTAAAGAACAAAGTTAATTTCAAAAGACGATAAATAAAATAATTCTCGAACAATCAATACGAGGTCATATAGAGATTAAGGATTACTCGACAAATCACAAGTTAAGGAAAAATTCCTTCCTTATTACCGTGCCCTTAAGATGACTTACCATCCAGATGTTTCAGTTTGAAATATATTCTATAAAAATAATAATAATAACAATGATTCTTTGTCTTATTACTGGAATTAACCTTTTGACTGGTGATTAGGACTTTAAAACAGCATGGTTACAAAAGGACTTATTCCTAACATTAGGCCTAAATTTAGGCTTAACGCATTATTGCACCAGCATTATTACAGAAAAAACGTCAGTGAAATATAGTTTTGACTGGAAATTAGGCTAAATACGCCCGGGCATACAAAAAGGATGGATCCTAAATTTGGCTAAAGTAGTTATTTCAAACACATTTACAGAGAGAGGTCAGTTTCGTATGCTGTAAGGAGTGCGGGTTGTTGTGTTTTTTTCTCGTGATGGATTGTCAAATGTAATTAGGATATTGTATGATGTTAATTGATGATAATATGTGATAGATCAAATTATTTAAAAAGTTTGAAATATTTTTTAGCTTACATCGATTGATATAATAATATAAATGTAAGTGTATAATTGTTATTTTTAAATAAGAACAGAAAGATTTTAATAAAATACATGTTATTTAGCAGAGAAGAACTTGTTTTGTTATTTTATACTTATAATGGCTAAAGAGATGTAAGCAGTATGTGTGTTTAGTCAATAGACAAACGTTACCAATAGTTTGGTGTAGAGTGGTGCTGGGCTGACCTTACTGAATTACTGATATATTGCTTAAAGGGGTACGTAAAATAGTATGTTTTTAATAAATTGATAAAATTTTAGTAAAAGTTATTTTAATACTTGATAGTTAAAAATTTATAAAACAAAAAGTATTAACAGTTATTATAATAAATTCTTTGTTCAAAGATACTGATTGATTTATTATAGAGGTTTTAAGAAACTTTGAAATAATTTTAGTTATATTGATGTAAATGTACGTGTTTAATTAAAACATAAATGTTTTAATAAATATATGTGTAAGGGAGTGTGCGTTTGTGTGTGTGTGTGTGTGGTTGTGGTGTGTGTAAGTAAATCTGTGTGTGAGTGTAAGTAAATCTGTGTGTAAGTGTATAGTTTGTGTGAGTAACCGTGTGTGTGTAGTAATCTGTGTGTGAGGTGTGAAGTAAATTCTGTGTGAGTGTAAGTAAATCTGTGTGTGAGTTGTAAGGTAAATCTGTGGGAGTAAGTAAAGCTTGCGTTATGTAAGTAAATCTGTGGGTGTGTGTGAGTTAAATCTGTGTGTGAGTGTATGTGTGTGTGTGTTAAGTGTAAGGAGTCTATGGGGTAAATGAAGTGTCATGTTGATATGGTGTATAAGTGTCTAGTTAGAGTGAATGTTTGGTGTATAAGTGTCAAGTGTGTTGGTGGGTGTGTGTGGTGTGTGTGACCTGGCGCGGTGTATAAGTGCTAAATGTAAAGTGTCTAATGGGTTAAATGTTAAGTGTCATAGTGAATGTGTGCTCTAAATAATAATAGTGTATGTGTGGATAAGTGTCATAGTGAATGTTGTGTGTGTGTGATGTGTTGTGTGAGTTGTTATGTGTATGTTCTAATAATAATTAACAATGTAGGCATGAAGTTAAATAACACTAAGTATAATAATAAAAACAAAAATAAATAATAAAAATTATAAAAATAATAATAAATAAATAAAAAATAATATAAAAATAAATAAAACAAAGAAAACAAATAAAAAACATAATGTTAATAAATATATGAAGTTAAGCGGTAAAACATATGAGTTAAAGCAGTAAAAATATGAGTTAAGCAGTAAAACCATGAGTTTAAAACAGTAAAAATGAGTTAAAGCCAGCCTAAAGCATAAACAAAAGCATTACTAATCCCCCCCCCCTTGGTGTTAGGTCACACCTATTGGATTTAGCTGATTACTGTTTTAGGGTATGTAATGTTAATAAGTAAAGGAGTAAAGCAGTAAAACATATGAGTTTAAGCAGCTAAAGCAGAAAGTTAAAGCAGTAAAAGAGAAAGTTAAACAGTAAAGCAGAAAGTTAAAGCAGTAAAGAGAAAGTTAAAGCAATAAAGCAGAAAGTTAAAGCAGCTAAAGCAGAAAGTTAAAGCAGTAAGAGCAGTAAACAAAAGCATACTATCCCTTAGGTGTTAGGTAAACCTCTATTGATTTACTTGATTTACTGCTTAAGGTATGTAATGTATGGTGAGTTAAGCAGTAAAGCAGAAAGTAAAGCAGTAAAGCAGGTAAAACAAAAGTATACTAACCCTTTGTTGACTATGTAACACCTCTATTGATTTTATGATTTACTGACTTTTAAGTATGTAATTTTAATTAAATATGTTGAGTTAAGCGATAAAACATAATGGTTAAAGCAGTGTAAAACTGAGTAAAGCAAGTTAAAGCAGTAAAAACAAAGCATTACTAATCCCTCTGTTGCTTATAGGTAACACCTCTATTGGTTTACTGATTTACTGCTTTAAGGTAGTATTGTAATGTTTTTAGATAAATATTTCGTGACAATTGTTAGTTAAAATAAAAATGTTATTATCAGACACTCTGGTTTTTTTCTTCTTAAATAAATTTAAAAATTTATAAAATTAAAAAGTAGTAAGTAAAAGTATTAAGTAAAAAATACATGTTAATAATATATGGTGTTTAAATAATAGGTCGTAATGAAGTTACAGTCATTTAGGTTCGGTGAAATGTTTAATAAAAATGTTTAGTATGAAATAAAAATGAAACTCATAGTATATTTGAAAAAGAAATTTTTGAAATGTTAAGTATGAAATAAAAATGATGACTCATAGTATATACTATTTTTTTATTCGCGCGGGACTATTGCGCCTGCGGAGCGCCGGCGGCGGCGGGGACGCGAAATATTGCGCCGTGGGCACGCTACAATGCCTCAAACCGATAGGGCGGTACAGCCAGGGAGGCGGCGGCGGACGCGGCGGCGCGCACTTTCAGGTGCGGCCCTGGCTGCCGTGCTCGCGCCGTGGCCTCATGCTCCGGACTCGTGGTTAGCTTATGAATTAGTGAAAGATGAGTTATGTAAGATGATTTCATCAAAGATGACATCATCAATATAGATGTATCAAAGATGACGGCATCAAAGATGAACCTTCAGAAATTGAGGCATCAGTGACGAGGGATCAAAGTTGAGGCATCGAAAGTCGAGGCATGCCTTTGGCGGCACAATTCTATTTTTTCAAAATATCGAGCATTGTGCTTCGTACTGCAATTGATCTGTGCGTTGTGAAGTGGTGAAGTTAATGTATAATGGGCTTAGTGTATAGTTGTCATGGAGAGTGTACATGCTGTATAAGTGTTATAAAAATACTAACTCATTAGTAGGGAAAGCATGTTCTAGAGGATTGTAATTACACCCAATCGATTCCTCATACGCTTATTACCTAGGGGTTCAGACACCATAATTAAGGGCTATTCTAGGCTACAGGGAGCTAGGAAAAGCTTGAAAAACAGTGGCACTCAGTTAGCACCTATGTGCTCACTCACTTGGCACTTATGGGGC
>JABUQX010017416.1:7500-12500 GCA_015478945.1 Trachelipus rathkii | reverse complement strand
TATATATAATATATATTATATATATATTATATATATATAGTAGTTTATATTATATATAGTATATATAAATATATTATATTATATTATATATTAGTATATATATATATATTATATATATTATATATACTATATTATATTATATATATATTATAGTATATACTATAATATATATAAGTTAGTACGCCCTAGAAAACTTTCTGGAAAATATTGCCCTACGAAACATAAAATGTGTGTGAAACTTTGCATATTGTTTGCAAAGAGCAAAAGGTTTGAAAACACTTTGGGAAATAGTTTTAGGTTTCAGCAGAAACAGAATCGCAACATGTTTGTTGTTTTCTATTTTAAATAGAAGTAAACATGTTGTTCCGTAGTGTGGAAGCGAAAAGATGCTTGCGTCCATAGTAAGGAATATTAACTTTTTGTGTTTTAGTGTTTGCAAACTGTTTCTGTATGACAGGAAGCCTCTCTGAAACAAGTAAAACTTTTCTAAAACAAATCAGAAACATTGTTTCTGAAGTATTTCCTAAGTGGCTTATTAGGTATAAATCTTAAAATTAGAAATAAAGAGAGTAGCGAAAGAAGTCAAATTAAGGTTTTACAAAAGGATTAAAACACATATTAATATCTACACATTCAGTAATTTACATGCAGTAAATAACTTTGTACATATTGATTTATGCACCGATGGTATCGTTTTAGAATTATGACGCTTTTGTGAATAAAACAATACAAATATTTTCAAAAATTCCAACTTTAAATGTCCGAATTATGTTGAAAGTTTGATAAAAACTGATATTGATCTTTCAAATTTTGAAATGTGGCATGTATATTGCAGTATCATTAACGATATATCAATAAATGATTCACCCATTTTTGCCTCTAAAGCTATAGCGCTTTACAGAACATCAGTTCCTGTTCTGAATCCACCGTTTCAAAATGTATACGATTCACACTTTTGCCAACAGCAGCGACAATCTCGGGGCAAACGTCGATTCTGTTAAAGAAAATTTTTCGAAATTTCAGTATTACAAATTTAGACTTATATTTAAATTGATACCAAATTATTATATTAAATTTCTAATTCTAATAAATTTGAATAAATTCCTCTCTAATGTAATGTGTTAATAAAAGGTGAAGAACTCTTATCAGGATGTATGAAGGAGTTTTAATATTTACTGTGATGGAAATATAGAAATATAAAACATTACGAGAAAGTGACATGAAACTAATGTATTTGCTATGAGAGAGGACTTTACCAAAGAAGATATGTTACTCTCCATTCCAAGCAGACCAAATACGACCACTTAGGCCATTACGATTCAAGACAAGGCCAACCAATCGATCGACAGAGCTCCTAGTGCTCTTCCCACATGAAAACTATGCACGGCAAACGGCAGTTTGAAGTGTGATTGATCCTCATCATCCCTCCACATTACGGGATATAGCGAGGAATTGGTAAAATGCAGGCTTCCCTAATTTATCTATTCTTTCATGAATTTTATGAGCTTAATATAAGTATTGCTTTATGTCACACTATTTTTATTCGTGAAAATTGCGAGTTACAACAAGAAAAAGCCGTAGAAGTGCACGTGCAAATGATATACAGCCCTTGGGGTGTTAAATAGTATTTACTGCAGTCTCTAGTTAAATGCACACTAGCAGGTTTATGCGTCACAATCTCTTGTCTTGAAATTTTCTGCATACAGAATAGCAAAACTGTGAGATTTTGAACACAAAAATGACTGTCACTCGTATATGTAGATTTCGACGATTTCAACGTAGCCCGTACACTATATATACTCTTTTTTTAAAAAAATAGTAAAGTAATCTGTAAGTAACATCAGTATGCGGCAAATCGAAGATTCACACTAGATAAATGTAATTAGTATATAGTACTCAATTTCCCTATCAAAATCAATAGCACTATTTCCTTTGAGAGTGTCGTGAACATTGTTGTGCAAGCTGACACTGTGCATCAGTTTTGGTGTCAACGAGCGAGAATTGGACTGCAGCAGTAGTAACAGGACAAGTTGAGCGACGCATAGCAACAGAGGTTACGTAATAAAAAGAGGGGTACCAAATTTGAAAGGGATACGAGGTTTCAAAGACTCCCTAAGGGAGGTCAAAAATTGTCAAGAGGATAGGTAACCTCGTCTACGACGAGGTGACACCAACAGTTATAGGTGTACCAAATATGAAAGGAATACGATAATTATAACTCGCTACATTGAGGAGAATAAAACTCAAACCTAACCCAATGATTTATTAACATATATATATATATATATATAATATATATATATTATATATTAATATATATATATATATATATAGATACTATTATATATATAATATAATATATTATTACTAATATATAACTTATATATAATATTTCACAGAAGCATGTAAGCTGCTTATTTGCCGTCTAGCTAAAACCATAACCAAGTTTGGGGTCTCAGCGCTCCCTACGGGGGTTCACGGATACGTAACCTCGTCTAACATGAGGTTATTTCATAAGAAGGGGGTGGGACTAAATTTGAGTGAGGTACGGCTTCTCAAAGACTCCCGTTGGTAGGGACGCTCAAAATTTCGAAATCGTTTTCTATGCGTCGCTCAACTCGTTCTGTTACTACTTGCAACGTCTACACCAATAAAATGGAATAATTATCATTCTACATGTTGAGTTAGATAATGATTTTTTCTGAAAATATTTCTCCTTTATGTTTTGCTGCTAATTTGACACACATAATTTTTGGTCGAGTTTCTTAAAGAGAGTTTGGCTTGTGAGAAAATTGTTTTTATTCTATAGTGTATAAAGAACTATATTGAAAGAAAACATACCGAAATCATTTCAAAATCACTCTTTCTTATATCCTAGAATATTGTATTTGAGATGGATATCTGCACCGAACATAAAATAACGTACAAATCCAGCATCTGATTCGCTGGTGTTCATAAAACATTTGTAATGTTTCTTATGCACCAAATATGATTACGAGAGACTCATATAACTCTATTGAGGCTCTGGAGCCAATTGTAATCCTTAATATTTTATTGTTAAATCACAGTAACTAAAAAAAACTATTACAGTTCGAGTCCAGGAACTTTTGTTACATATTATGTAATATATTTTTTGTACTTAACCTATCGGGAAAAACTAACTCATTTTCTCACGAACTTGAAAATTATATATTATATATATATATATATCATAAAAACAATACTCATTATTCTCACGACCTTAACTTTATATATATAATATATATATATATATAATATATATATATATATATATATTATAGTATATATATATATATATATATATATTATATTATATATATATATATATATATATATATGCGTGTGTGTGTGTGCGTGTGTATTAGTGTGTGCGTGTGTGGTGTAGTGTTGTGTGTGTGTGTGTGTTGTGTGTGGGTGTGTGTATGAGAGAGAGAGAGAGACGACGAGAGAAGAGAGAGAGAGAGAGGATAGGAAAAAGAGAGAGAGAATAGAGAGAGAGAGAGAGAGAGAGAGAGAGAGAGAGAGAGAGAGAGATTTAAATAAAATTATTAAAAATATTATTTTAAATGAATTTTAAAAAATTGAAATTTCTTTTAAAAAGTTAGAAGAAAAAAAAAAATCTTTACCGTTGAAAAGACAGTATCCACTTGTCTCGCCCCGTGATTTGAGACCCAAATAGCTGCTGCTCCCGAGTTAACCCCCTTTATTGCTGCTTCGGGGGTAAGAACCCCTTTTAGAATTATTGGCAGTTTGGTTATACTATAAAAAAAAAATGAAAAAGAACTTTAAATATATTAGATTAGATTATTCATTAGTACTAAAATTCAAGCACACTGAGAAAAAAAATAAAGAAATCATTAAATCAATTAATCAATCAATTTTAACCCATCAAGATAAAAACAAAATAAAATAAAAAAAAATATTTATTTTATTGAAAGTAATACTCATAGTAAAGTAATAAATTATAGTGAGATGAATGAAAAGTTAAATATAATGATAATGATTGATGATGATGATGATAATAATAATAATAATAATAATAATAATAATAATAATAATAATAATAATAATAATAATAATAATAATAATAACAATAATAATAATAATAATAATAATTTTCTAACCTTTGAAGGCAAGCGACATCTTTCCATGTCAACGCAGGATCAAATAACGACTTCACGTATTCGTTAATTCCGGAACCACCCCTGGAGGTGTTTGCCCCTGAGGACTTCTCGCCTTCCCCTTCGAAATTGGCCATTCTGTTAATTAACTGCGCCTAATTAGTCTGTAAAACATTCCTTAATAATACTCTATGACAATATACTATTATTATTATTATAATTTTATTATTATTATTTTATTATTATTATTATTATTATTATTATTATTATTATTATTATTATTATTATTATTATTATCATTATTATTATTATTATTATTATTATTATTATTATTATTATTATTTTCTATTATATTAACTGATTTATTATTATTTTATTATTATTATTATTATTATTATTATTATTATTATTATTATTATTTATACTGTTATTCTGTTCTCAATAACACTAGCTTCTATTTTGCTATATAATAACTATTATTTCTACTACTACTACTACAATTTATAATAATAATAATAATAAAAATAGTAATAATAATAATAATAATAATAATAATAATAATAATAATAATAATAATAATAATAATAATAATAATAATAATAATAATAATAATAATAATAAAAATAGAAGAAGAAGAAGAAGAAGAAGAAGAAGAAGAAGAAGAAGAAGAAGAAGAAGAAGAAGAAGAAGAAGAAGAAGAAGAAGAAGAAGAAGAAGAAGAAGAAGAAGAATGACAAAAAATACATTTTACATACCTTAAGTGAGGAGGAAGCTTAAACTTATTTCTCACATCAGCGTAACGGATTCCAAAATTAGGAGCATCGACCGTAAGTACAAGAGCTTTGAAACCAGCTTTCT
>JABUQX010017416.1:0-2500 GCA_015478945.1 Trachelipus rathkii | reverse complement strand
TATATATAATTATTATATAATATATATGGTAAGCTGGAACATTCGGTCTGACCTTGATATCGATATATCATAATAGCGAATATCGATTCTTGGATATATCGATATATTTAATATAGTTATATAAAATGTAAATTAATGACAAGATGGAACTTAGCTAAATTTTTAAAATAATTTACATAAGAGCGAAAGCTGTGGGTTTGTCATAGTTATGATCATAGGTGGGCACGATAACGAAAAATATTATCGCGATAACCGATAAATCGATAACGAAAACCTTATCATCGATAACCGATATCCGATAAGCTCGTGATAAAAATATCGCCCATAAGGCGATAACCGATAAATCGATAAAATCCTTTTTTTATATGTATTCATTCTATTATAAATAAAAATGTAAAAAAAACACGACTTTGGATTTTAAGGAAATGAAAAATAAATTTATTACATCTTTTCACCTATTTTATAGATTTTAATATAAAATTTTCAGTTTTCTTTACCGACAGGTACCCAGAAAATATTGGAATGTATCTACTTGCTTTATATAACTTGTAAAACTTTGGATATCTTATTAAATAAATTTAATTATTTTTCCTTGCTTCTCAGTGTTTTTTATAATAAAATTTTATTTTCTAATTTATGCTCTGATGTTATAGATTCAATAATGTATGTAAAAAGCCAAAAGATAACAAGGGTTAATAAGAATTTTGAAATGAAATCAAAGAATTAGTTTATTACAATTTTTAATCAATATAAAAACACAAAAATAAATACTAGATTCTGGCCTTCTGTAGCAATTTGTATGTTTCTCATTCATAAAAACATGAGATATTAAAAGTTCATCGACAGAGAATTCTCTTAGCTCTGCTAGAATACTGTATCGTTGCCTAGGGAGAACAATCCCTCCACCGCAGCCCTAGACGGCATTGCAGTATTGACCCTGATAAAAGAGATCAAAGAGCACCTTCTCATTGTTAAAAGCTAGTCTGGACAGGCTGTTGTCATTATCGCCATTGCAAGCACTTATTTCACACATGAGAGAGCTTTACTCTAGATTGATCTGATGACGTTGACCTTTTGAGTTAGTTCAGTGTAACATCAGCTTCACAGATGCTTGAGTAGTAGTCTTCTCTTCCATGTCCTCACTCCCTCGCTACTGCTGTACTGATTGTCTGATGACGTCAAGGAGGGTATGGACCAGAGGGCTCGCAGAACTGGAGATGGCATTGGTCTTCAAGATCAATCAGCTTTTTTTTCGGTCACAATCGAGGCGTGGGATCAGGCAGCCACGATAGCCACTGTTTCTACCCATATGGATTTGATCCAGTAACACGGCGACCGTGCCATGACCCCCCTGAATAAAACTTTGGAAAAAAAAAAAAAGGAAAATTTTTTTAATTGTAATTTTATTCAAAAAGTTTTTATTTTTAAATTTTTATTTTAAAAAAAGGGGAATCAGATATAAAGAATTGAAATAGCGTCTCGCTAATATTTAGTTTATTTTACCCTAGCATATGTCTGACATTAAATATATTATATATAATATTAAATATATATATTATATATATATATAGATATTATATATATATATATATTATATAATCATATATATTATATATATATATTATATATATATATATATATATATATATATATAATATATATATATTATATATATATAATATTATATATATATATATATATATATATATATATATATATATATAATATATATATTATATATATATATATATATATATATATATATAGTGTATATGAGGCACAGACCAGCATTTTCCAGCATTTTTTTTACCGTAGATTTTTATTTCGGATTATTGCTTTTCGCCTGACCAGATTGCATATTTTTTCCCGCTGAGTCCGATTTTGACGCTTGAGGTGTCCATCTATGGGTTTTTTTTGGGTCGGGGAAGCCGTTTATGAGGTATGTGAGGCGTTTGGAACAGGGAATTCAAGTCAAATGCCGACATGACTTGGAAATTGCGTAAGGTCGTCAGATTTTTGGGCAGGGACGCTTGAGGTGTCCATCTATGGGTTTTTTTGGTCAGGGAAGCCGTTTATGAGGTATGATGAGGCGTATGGAAAGGGAATTCAAGGTCAAATGCCGACATTGACTTGGAAATCGTCAAGGTCGTCACGATTTGACGCTTGAGGTCCATCTATGGTTTTGGGTCGGGGAATCCGTTTATGAGGTAGTGAGGCGTTTTGAACAGGGAATTCAAGTCAAATGCCGCATGACTTGGAAATTCGTAAGGTCCGTCAGATTTTGACGCTGAGAGTGTTCCATCTATGGTTATTGGGTCGGGGAAAGCCGTTATGAGGTATGGAGGCGATACTGGAAAACAGGGAATTCAAGTCAAATGGCCAACATGAACTTGGAATTCTAAGGTCGTCAGATTTGACGCATTGAGGTGTTGAGTTAGGGGTTCATTAGGTCGGGGAAGTCGATTCTGAGATCGGTGAGTCTAATAAAGCAGGGAATCCA
>JABUQX010017415.1:2500-30001 GCA_015478945.1 Trachelipus rathkii | reverse complement strand
ACCCTTTCCTTCCTGTATTTGTTGCTGTCAATTTGGTTTGTTGACAATTGAATAAACTTTTTGGGTTGTTGGTAAGTCTGTTGTTCGTGGTATTGTTGGTTTTTGTTGTAATAATGGCTGATCAGAAATTAACAGGTGACGAAACACCCCCTAACCCCAGAGAAGGGAAGAATGTCACCCAATTGCAAAATTCTGAAGAACCAGAAAGCGACACATTGGAACGTAAGGAAACAGTCGATCCCACTTCCCAGGTGGTGAACACTAGTGAAGGGGGATTGCGACCAGTACTCCCATCAAGTTCCATCCCAGATGATGGAATAACCAGAGAACAGTTGGCCCAGCAATATTCCTTGTCTAATGATTTGATGGACCGAATGAATAGATTGACCCAAATAACAGAGAACCAGGGGACCGCCTCTGTGTTACCACTGGAAAATGGTCAACAACAGACCCCACCGTCCTCTACTCTGGTTTCTCAGAGCCAGACTACACGTCCTTCTTCAACGGAATTGCTTCCATTTCCAATCACTGATAAAGATTGGTTAAAGGCCATATATCGACAGAACCAAGAGATGATAATGGCTCTGACGAAAGTTGTTTTGTTGTTGGAGAAGCATACACCTAATTCGAATAAAATGATCCCAGTAGGCAAGTACTCCTTAGAAAATGGAGAACCATTTCCTCAATTTCTGCAAAGGTTTGAGGAATATGCCACAATAACTTACCCTAGAGCGACGGCTGAAGGGTGGCGAACACACCTGGGAATGTATCTCGAAGGTGACATCAAAAAGGTGTATGATGTATTAATGAAGAATAACGCTGGTTATACCATAATAAAAGCCCAACTGAACGAATGGTTTGCTGAATGTTTACGAAAGAAGGTGAAAACTCACCTAAAGAATTTCAATGAGGCAAAGATCCTTCCTCATGAAACAATACCTCTCTATGCATTGAGATTGCAAGGGTTAGCTGAAATGGCTTTTCCTGGATCTGATGTCAAAGACATGAAGATGGTTAGAGAGAAATTGGTTGGCAGCCTGCCCCTTGATATGCAGGAAAAGGTAAATGCTTCTGCGGTGGTGTGTGAAGTTGCTATGAGGGGCTTACCACTTGATTGGGATGGCCTAGTGAAACTTATAACTCAACATTACACAGGGGGACGTAAATCTAGTGAGGAACAAAATGTATATTCACCAACGACACAGGGTACTGAGAGTTCGCCTTCATCTCCGGAGGTGATTGATCTCACAGCCCTCCATCCATATTCATCGATGGGAGCAACTTCCCCGGTTGCGACACAAGAATATTATTCTCAGAGAAATACAATTCCAGGACCACAGTCTAATTTGGGTTATGAACAATGTGGACAGCCGTTGTATTATGGTCAATCATTGTATTATGGAACACCTTTTCAAAATAACTTCAACCCCAATATAGCGGGATCATATTCTGTACCGACATTTGCTCAGGCTGCTGCACAGCCACCTATACCTCCCACAAATATTAATGACTCTCAAAGACCTAATACTCCGCCTGTTTCTCCACGAAATAATCGAACGTTTTATGCCTCAAAACGGGGCCCACCATCTCCAAAACAAAAGCGGCAGATGCCACAACAAATAAACACTTCTAAAGGTTCCCCCAATGTACCACAGTACCAACTACCACAAAAACCTTGGTGGTCGGGCAATAACCTGTCTTGTAAATATTGCAAGCAGGCAGGTCATGACGTTAGGGACTGTCCATCTCGCCCGTATTGCCATTTTTGTGGAAAAAGGGGGCATATATTTGATGAGTGCTACCTACACAAGAATAAATGTATTCGATGTGAAGCTAACGGACATGTGGTGCAGGACTGTCCGCAAACAAGAGAAAAGCTACAGCAATGCGATTCTACTCCTCGATGTCCCTTCTGTCAAGGGGATCACCTGGGTATGAATTGTACGAAAAAGAAACCACATTCAAAAAACTAGTTAGCTCTGTGGGGAGTGGCCCACCCGCAGAGCCACCATCATTGATTCAAGAAGTCCCAAAATCGCAAAGAGATAAAAAACAACAACCATCCAAGAAAGGGTCACCGTCATTACTTGTAGAAATGGAAATGGACAATTCGGAAATAATACCTGAGCTATTGGAAGTCAATGTCCCAGTTCTTGAATATGGGATAGACTTCATTGAAGATCCTCCAAAGGTAGTAATAACTTCATCTGTGAGTGACGAAATTGAAAAAAAATAACAACAAAGTATATGTTTCAGTCAATAGCGTGACCCTACAACATCTTCCAATGTTATCCCATCTGGAATCTCTAGCAACCACCGTTAATATTGACTCTTCGTTGATTCAAAAGACCCTCCGGCCTGAGGTGCCAGTACTAAGAGAAAAGCCGAAAATAAATGGCCCGAAAGGCCCATTTCTCCAGTTCAGGATTACTCAATCCCTTCTGGAAGAAGCCTTAGTGATAGGCGTTGTAATTGATAATTCTACTCAAACCGAACTGTTGGAAGCTTTGGTGGATACTGGAGCATCTGTCAGTATAATAACCAATCGAACATATAAATTATTAGACCCTTCTTTATATCCTTTGAAACCTACAAAATATACAGGTCTTCGTGGCATCGGTGATGTCGTTTTTGAAGTCCTTGGTGCAGTTACTCTGTCTTTACATCTTTCTAATAACTATTGTACTAGGGCTAGAGATTTTGTGATTGTTTCGGACGAAGTTGTATCATATGGTTTGGTTATTGGTTACGACCTTTTGCGTACGGAAAACATCTTGCCCGATTTAGCGAATAAAGAATTGATTACACGACATAACGAAAGTCTTTTGGTCATTGCAAAAGATATACGGACCAAAAATGGTCAAGAACATGCGGCTAAATTAGCTACAGGAGTAAACATTCCTTCAAATAATTGGATGGAGGTGTTGCTTGCACAGGAAAAATGGTTTCCAGAACCCTCTTATCCGGCTCTTTTGTTGTTCACACCTAGTGAACAGAATCACTGTTTTATGGATCACGCTGTTATTCCATATTCCCTTGATACTCTCATAAAATTGCCTTGTTATAATCTAACTGATCACCATATAAAAATTAAACAAGGTCATACCTTGGGAACGTTTTCTATCCTTTCAGTAAATCCCACTAATACAATTCCTACACATTTGGTTGAACTAACACAGAAATTGCAAGATACATATAAGGAATGGACACCTGCAAATCTCCATGAGGCTTTTGACCTGGATTCCACCGATCTAACCCAAGAACAAAAAGACCAACTGATACAATTGCTACTTAAATATCCAAATACACTAAGTCTGGGAGATACAGACGTGGGATGTACTTCCATCTTGAAGCATTCTATAGAAACAATAATTGACGACCCAGTGTGTGAACCGGTTAGAAGACTCCAGGGTCCAATACTGTATGAGGTGGAGGAGGTATGTAGAAAGCTGGAAGCCGATGGCATTATTCGACAATCGTTCTCTCCCTACTCGGCACCAGTTGTCCCTATTAGAAAACCTGATGGTACGATGCGCTTGTGCATTGACTATAGAAAATTAAATTCAGTTACAAAAGGAGACTCTTTTCCTATACCTAACCTAATAGATACGTTATTCAGTCTCAAGGGAAAACAATATTTCACAACTATCGACCTAATAAAGGGTTATTATCAAATAGAAATGGAGGAAGATAGCGTTGAAAAAACCGCATTTTCTACACCATTATCCCATTGGGAATTCTTACGAATGCCCTTTGGTGTTAAAAATGGACCAGCTACCTTCCAAAGAGCCATGAATCTTGCTCTAAGTCACATCCCTTGGACGGAAGTTATGATCTATATTGATGACGTACTAATAGTTAGTGACACTTTTGAACAGCATTTATCCATCTTAGAGGAAGTCCTTGTAGCATTCATGGTGAATGGGTTTAAGTTAAAACCATCAAAAACTTATTTACTTAGAAGAAAAGTAAAATTTCTGGGACATACGATCTCAAATGAGGGCATGATACCCTTGGAAAGAAACTTACAGGGAATACGAGACTTCCCAGTACCCAAAACTGTTAAGCAAGTGAGACAATTTATGGGATTAGTGAACTTCTATCGCAGACACATCCCTAATTGTTCGGTCATAGCACAACCATTGTTCGAATTATTCAAAAGTACCAGTAATGTTAATTGGACTGAGCAATGCCAAAAGGCCTTTGATACCTTAAAACAACTTTTGACTACACCTCCCTTGTTAGTATATCTGGATCGGTCAGCTAAGGCGGAACCCCTTTTACTATACACCGACGCATCTGGAGTAGGTGCTGGGGCCTGTCTTAGCCAGATACAAAACAACGAAGAAAAACCAATTGCTTTCATCTCCACAGTTTTTTCGAAAGCCCAAAGGAAATATAGTACCACAGAAAGGGAAGTAGCCGCCATACGGTGGGCTATTAGATCTTTGAAACCTTTTCTCTATAAAATCAAAGTAATAATATTCACAGATCATCAACCTATATTGTTCCTTCAGAACATGCCATTAGTAAACCCTCGGGTGGCTAGAACATTGGAAGAATTAAATGACCTGGACTATGAGTTGTGTTACTTACCAGGTAAAGAAAATATCATAGCCGACATATTGTCTAGATCTCACTATGAATTGAAGCTGGAAGCCATGAAGCCATGGAAACAAGCTATCTTCCGGAAGTCCCTGATGGCTTTAAAGAAATTTTAATGCCAGGAGGTGGCGATTCGTTGTTCCAGTGTTTTTCCCATTACGAGTATGATCACATGGACCAACATTTAGAATTGAGGGTTGAAGTCGTGGATGAATTATTAGCACATCGGGAAAAGTATCACTTACCAACTGGTAGGAATGAAAAAGGTGTGCTCAAACAACTTCAACTGACTAGGTATCCAGGGCAACTCCCATTTATTCATAGTATCCAAGCCTATGCTAAATTGCGACAGGTAAAAGTATTGGTTTATTTTAATAAGAATCATCCTTTGCAGTTTGGATTACCTGATAGTAAAAAGAGGTTGTTTTTGTTTTGTCGTAGTGGTATTCATTTTAATCGACTTATTACAACGGAAAACGTTTTACCTGAGTCGGTCATGATGTCGTTGGAAGCGTATCCTAGTCCACCTATAATCCAATCTTCTTTGTTGGTGGTTATTCATTCATTGGAACCAGAATCTCCAAATGAAAATAATTTAGCGAAAGATACAGTCAATCTTGTACAAACTCTTTTTGACTCCGGTGGGGAGGAGTCAGGTGGTAATGACATACCTAACACAATCATTTCTTTGAAAAACTTTACTATGATTATTAATACTCAAGATACTGTAGAAATTTTGATGTCCTCAAATGAGTTGATTGTCGAGAAAAATGACCCATTTGTTAAGCGCTTGAAAAACGAAGCCTTAGCCATTATAATCAACCTTGAGTCCTCGTATCAAATTGTTCCGTTTAATTCTCTGAATTCTTAAATCACTCTTGGATGGTATTTTGAACTACATCGTATCGGAGCATGGAGTCAGTATGACCGTATGTCGGGGGTCATTCATTTCTCTTTGCAGAGTACAGTTCAACGCGCTGCGGATCAAGCCCATTGCATGGAATGTTGCGCTCATAGTGGACCAGCGGCCAAGAATTATGATGCGTTAAGAAATCTTGACTATGGCATCCTAAATTAAGAGAAATTTGTAAGGATGTTTCTATGGCATGTCATACATGCCAGTTAGCTAAAATTTCCAACATATTTAATACACCACCAAAAATAAAGATTAATACTAGATATCCTTTCGAATTAACAGCTGCAGATCTTATTCAGCTACCAAAATCTCGGAAAGGAAACAATTATGCTCTTATATTTATAGATCATTACAGCAAATGGGTAGCTGCTGTGCCAATTAAAAGTAAACATACATCTCTAGTTGCTGCGGCGCTTGAAAGTATAATTTCTTATCTCCCTTTAATCCCTTCTCGCTTACTAACTGATAATGCCCGAGAATTTCGTGGACCACTTTTTGAAGATCTTTTACGGTCTTTAAATATATATATCATGTGTATACTACACCATATAACCCTTCATCAGAATGGTATTGTTGGCGAGTCAACGAGAGCATGTATGTTACGAAATTTACTGTTTCTTTACAAAAGCCCGAGCAGAAGATGGGATCTGCCCTTTGGAATACCTCATGTACCTTAACTTAACAAGAACCAATTCTAGAGCAGCTCAGAAACTGGTAAAACCTCCAGTGCCCGAAATCTTTAGATAGGGGGAGGCCCATGGATACAGCCCGTCCAAGAATTGACGCCTGGCAGCCAGATTTTACCCAATATTGGGATGAAGGTCATGAGAATTTTCGCGGACGAGTAATGGTGTTGACGCAGTTGTAGCATTAAAAATCCAGTACCTGGGATTCTCTGTACAATAAAGTAAGTTTTAGAAGAAAGTACCAACGGTCCTAGTTGCAGATGTATTACAGGTGATAAAAGGTTCTATAATGAACGTAACTTGAATGTGGTGGAAAGCGTTTGATACTAAAAAATACCGGAGTACCATCGATCGTCAGGTGAAACGGATGGATCTCAGCCGTGCCGCGGAGTACTTGCAAAGAACCGCCCATATTGGTGTGGAGTTATGAACCAAAGCCTTTATTGTTTCGTGTGAAACCCGCGTGAGGAAAGCGCTGAAGAAGTACGCCGCTCCTCTCAGACACAACTCCCCGGCTGGAGGGCAGGGACCGCTGATTTTGATAATGACTCGGATGAGGAGGACTTTTTGGGTTTCCCGGATGTGCCAGGTCCAGAACTTTTTAATGATGTGATTTACCACCTAAATCAAAGTGTATTATTAGCCAATTCCTTAAACCAGTATTTAGATGAACCTGAACACAATGGGCATCCTCCAATGGATCAAATGGACGGTAACATCAGTATCAATCATGATCAGCTGATATTTCCTCCTATTATTTGGGAAACTTGTTCATTACACCTGAACAAATTGCCCTTAGCCCATCCTTGATAGAAAATTCTCCGACTCTTACCAATGCATCTCCTAACTTAAACCACACTCCTTCTTATATCTCGTATACACCCCTAATAATAACCGATAATAGAGAAGTACCTCCAGTGCCTATACATCAGGTCAGGAGGCTTTCTTTAGGAGAGAATGTATCACGAGATAGTATTACAGATCTCCCTCGTGACGTGAGTAGCCGAACTATCTATCCCCCATTAGAATCTTTGGATATGGGCACTACTCCAGTCCAAAGAAGCTGAAGTTGCCCAAATTACGTGATTCTTTCAGCCAGTTGTTGAGGAGAGAGCTGGACAATTTCCTCCTAACCTGAACAAACAATAAGAATTTTTAGAAATGGAAAAGTCTGCCGGGGTAATGTTCCGAAGTAGCTCCAAACAACTTTAGTGCGAAAAAAGAAAATAGTTCACTGGGTCCTGAAGCAATAGTCCTTGCGAATCCCTGGAACATTAGCGGTCTAGTGGAAACTTGTGGAAAGAGGGCGCCCGATTGTTCAGGAGCCAGTAGCTGGCGTGCGAACCCGAAAAGGAGCAGTGCAGGGTTAAGAAGGCTAAATGAAGCCTTGAGGTGCGAAGGACTCGCATCGTTAGAAAGGAGAAGAGAAGCCGAATAGGGCTAGAGAAATAATGAGGAAAGGCAGAAGAAACCAGGATGAATGGAGAGCCCGCAAGTGTTCTTAGGTAAGTGCATTGTAACTAGTAGTGTAGATTAGGATTTAGAATGATAAATGACTAGTATAAAATGTGCTGAATATATATTTATTAGTTTTTTTTCATGTGTAATATTTTTTCTTTTTAGAATGGGCATGAGTGTCGAGAAGAGGATGATCAGAAGATGATCTACGTATGAGATGGAAATACTTGTTGAGCCGAGGGAAATTTAGAACAAGAGTCGATGCAGCGTAATATTGAATGTACCAACCCAAACCAGGACTAAATATTGCCAGAGTGATGAACGACCCAAGACCGGAGAAAGAAGATATGTGCGATGATATGGCCCAGACCGCTTAATTAATGAGGCTTAGGAAGTGAGATATTGATGCAAAAGTTGATGATAAGAGTCAAATGAAGTAACATATTTGAAAGAGTAGTAATTTTTTGTAAAGAAGATTGACTTTTTTTAAGTATGTTTAATAAATAACATCCTTGTTTTTTTTTATTGGTAACGGAGTGGGTAGACCTGTGATGTATGAGGTATACCACCCTGCAGTACGGTGTTGGGGGAGATTACACAGACGTTACAGATAGGTTGTGTGATTAAAAGCGGTTGTCAATTGATGTGGTTTGACAATGTTATTTCTGTTGTGTGGTTGAGGCATGTTGTAGGATGTTATAGTGCTTAAAGTTGTGTACTATGTGGAATTAATGCTGTGATACTTGATGATGGGTTTCAGATACTCTTGCCGTGGCATGTCGATGTGTGCGTAGTTGGAGTCGGGTTTTATGACTCCTGTTGCATGGAACCCTACACAAGTAGAGGTCAGTTAAAGTTTAATACGATTGTATTTGTCGTTGCATTCAGGGAGGACGTACCCAAAGAGCCTATAAAGTATGAGGTGAGCCAAGCAAACACCCGATGGTGCGTGGGTTTCTTCCATCTTTAGGATGGCCCGGTATACACAAGGCCGCGGATACACCGCCTGACAAGAAGTTGCCTGATAATAAAGGATACCAAAGTTACTCTTACCGACTGTTAACTGGTTTAAGCTGAAGAGCCTCTTATGTCATAGAGAGAGATTTATCAGAAGTTAAAAAGCAGAAACCCTGCATGCTGAAAAGATGTTGCCTAGGGTTACCGCACTTTCCTGACTTGCCCTATTACAACTTCCATCGTTGTATTGCCTATGCACCTCCAGAGGTACAAACATGGTACGAAAATCTCCCTCGTACCACACCCAAAGAAGTTGAATGAAGGGGATACCGAGGTTAAGGTGTGAGGTGACGAGCTTCGGTCGGCGGTTACATACATCTGCTCGATTGAAGATGGGAAGAAAAGGAAACGAATTGCAGATGTCTGACGCACTTCGTTTTATGAGCCGCGGACCGATAAGGATTGTATTAGAAGAGATCATGATAGCGCGACTCAAAGCGGACCCCAAGAATAGCTTCTACTGCGTGTTGGTGCCGAATGTATAATAGTGATGGGTATCTCGGTCCGGGGCAAGCGAGAATATTCGGAGAATGCTTTGGAATAGATGATCAATTATTTCGGACCTTCACCATTGCAGAAGGAGCCCTCCATGACCTTCCATATGACTAGACGCTTCCTCAATTGAGCAAAGTACATCTCGATTACTCATGAAATGACCTGGGTTAGTGACGCCACAACCTCAATTCAACGGGTCAATTTACCCCAAGCAAGACATCTCACGAAACATACCGCCCGACGCTGCCTCTAAGGGAGCGGAAAACTTCTGAGACCCTTACGGTGCATCTGCGGTCAATCAGCAGACCTCTCAGAACATTCCCAGTGTCTCAGCTTCCTCTGAGATACTGGAGTGATGCTATACCATCGTACCTCTGGGTGCACACCAAGATGTCAGTCTTTTGCGTCCTTCCTTGGCTCAATTCTCGTTGATGATCCCGGAAACAATGTTCTGCTGATGTGTCTGTTTTTGATCCGATGCCCTTGGCTTCAAGAGCCTATAGATTTAAACGACCCCCTTCACCCTCATTCGTAGAATCGGAAGCAAAGGTTCGCCCTAGAGTTTCATTGGCTAAGTCTCTAAAACGGATGTCGATGCATGAGTCGGACCTCATTCAGGCCTCTTTTGACAAGTTTGCAGATTATTCCCTGGGTTCTTTGCATACAAAGAACGATACTATCGATGGAAAGGAGTTTAGGCACATTCTTGAGAATCTGGTTTGTAGTTACGAATACCGTAACCGTCAGTTGTTGTTGTTGTTTTTGTTGTTGTTGTTTGATTTGAGATAAATTCGATGAACATCTCCTCCTTACTTTTCTCGTATATTGTAATGACGGCTTTCTTCAGGGGTGTGCAGGCTTGAGCATCAGGTTCTGTAGAATATATATTTCCCTCTATCCGCCATTTCATGACGGGTGGGGAGGAACATGTAGGGTTTTTTCTTTTGATTGATTGTCTTTTGTTTGTTCTTGATGTGCTATATTCTCCTTTTCCAGTAATAATTTATGTCAATTTTTGCTTACTATTGAGAAGATAATCATAACTTGATGATCTACACGAACTTTGAAATTACTACCATTTACACTTCTTTATCATTGTAATCCTGGCTTGTGAGGTGTTATACTTGATTAATTTGGATTGCTGATATTGATTGGAAATTTTCCTTGAAGTATTCCTCCTGCATTTACAAGAAAACCTTAACAGTTGTTAAGGTATGATACTTTTAGGGTTTGGTATTTTGGTATTAAAGTCTTTTTTTATAATTTAATGTTTATTCATTTTACATTTAATTTTTGCTGCAAGCAATAGTTGAAATGTATATAAATGATATATGTAAATGTATGGCAAATATAGTTTAGATTGCACTTTCTTCATTGAAGTATAGTTGTTTTTATTATTTAATTTAGGTGTCTGCGTTTTGGACCTCCCATTTCTTAACTGTTCTATGATGCAGGCGATCCTTACTCCACTCAGCAAACTCGATTCTTCTTGTTATCATCTATTTGCTCTTAGTCCCTCTAGCAAGCCCTTATTTAAGACTCCGAAACTCACCTTTGATCCATCAGAGAATTCAAAACATTGCCAAATGTCACAGTATCAATAATTATGTGCCCCTATATGAACGTTTTAATTTAAAAATTTATGAAGAGCGGTCCATAATAAAAACATTGGTACTTGTGATTGTAGAATGGTACCAGTAAACTAGATAATTATCTTTTTTCGCGACTGCGGGTGAATGCAGGCTTTTATATTATCACTTTTTGTGTACAAAACCAAACTGAGTTGATAGAACAAGTGTCAAGTCATCGTAATACTTGATGTTTCTAGGTAGTGACGATACTTAAAATGACAATAAAAATATATTTCTGGTAGCTGCAGAAAAAGTGATTTTGATTTTGATTAACTTGAGGTGCATATAAGTGTGCAATTTCATAAGGAAAACAATCTCGCCTCTTTAATATATTCAAATAATTACAAAAATAAATGTAATACTTATGTAAGTGTATTTACTAAATAGTTATTTAAGGTGGGTTCTTTAATTATATATATATATATACATATTAAAATCTTTTTGGGTTGATACATTTTTTTTGGTTAAATACCAAAATAATTTATATTTTTCATTTAAGGTTGTGTGTGTGTTCCCCTCGATAACCATGGGGGGCTTGCAGACATTATTTCTTTTGTCACTAACCTCAAAGGAAGATAACCTACCTGCACCCTGTCTCAAAAAAGTAAAATAAAAAGGGATTGAAACTAAATTAATTTAACAACACATTAAACTTTAGTTAATGCATTCAATAACAATTTATATAGCCAGAAATATCTTTAAAACTTGAATGATCTTGTTTTTTTGTTTAGATTACTTAAATGTTTAAATATATATCTATTACAGGAAAATATGAATCTTTAAATAAACCTTGCCCATTTTTGACTCTGGAAACTTATTTTGGTTGCACGGTGCATGTGGAACTCCTTGGGGTTTTTTTTGCCTTGCGGTTATTACTAAGATTATTTGGCTAACCACTATACTTTTAATTACATTGATCTACTCTTACCTGCTATTGGTGATGGGACTATATTACCCTTGACTACACTTGAAGGTTCTCTCCTATTAGTGAATGAATTCCTGTATTTTTCCTTACCAGGAATCAAACTACTTGGTTATAATTACTACGACATATGATTATATACTAATTGCTGTGAAAGAGCTAGTGTTAATACCCCAGTATTACTAGATACTATTCTCTTGCATGTAGGATAGTTTTCTTGGATGCTTGCGGCTCTTTGGGTAGGACTTGTTTTTTTTGTAAAATATGTATATATGAGGGAGTGATTGAGGTACATTTGCTGGAATAGAGGTTCATAATATAGACAATAGACACTAACTATTTTTTTTGTTTGTTATTAACCTTTCCCTCTTTGCACGTAACTGTATCGTCTATATTTCTTTTCTGGTCCCTGCATGAGGATTGGTTGAAACCTGGTGCATGTGGTTGATGAACTTTACCTGTGCATTTTTTTTGTTTTTTTTTGAGGAACATTAGCTGGTTTCATCATCGATGTGCTGTTCTAGGTCGTTTTGGAGCAGTAATTAGATTGGTATAGACAATAAGGGACACTATTGAATGGTTGTTGTCGATGACTTAAATGCAGATGTCATGTCGTCTCGGATTGTAAGTTGAGGTCTAAAAAAGGGAAATAAAATCAATAGGTGTTTTGTCAAAAAGGTAACTATTGGTCTCTTTAACACATAAAAAAATTTATTTTATATACCTTTCCTAATGCTTATTACCCTTTGTTAACCATTTGTGTTCTTTTTCATATAACTGCATACACTTGTTTTGGAGATTGACAATAATCGCACCCTGCTTGTCTTGTTTTGCATGATGTATGTTTAAGAGGTTCCTCTAAAGGTTCGCGATTGACATTGCAAATAAACATAAGCTTTTTATCTGTATCCTTAAGGAGGCAACAATCGACGTGGGTTGATTCGATCACGGTATAGTGGTTCGTTAGCTACATATTTGTTCGATTTGACCTATATGGTTAATATATATACGTTTCTACTCATAACGACAAGTTTCTATCTCCAAAATTTATTACATTTACGATATATCACTCAGCCGCTCAACTTCATGCCAGGAGGTTTGTCTTTTTGTATAATCTTAAGTTGCTTCAATAGAATATATCCACCACATAATAAATATATATAATTATATATATATATATTATATATATATATTATATATAGATATACTACTATATTAGTCTTATATATATATATATTATATATTTATCATATATACACTCTACTATCTATAGTATATATATCGTCTCTGAACCTTAACAAACTTTCAGAAAATATGTGGTCCAGTCCAATGCATTATACCTTATAATATATATATATTATATATATATATATATACACTATATATTATATAATAATATATATAGTATATACTATATATATATATATACTAAATATATACTATATATATAGATATAGGGATTACTTAACATTTTTCTATGAATTACACTTAAAATTTAAAACTGTCTTGTAAAGATCTAATTAAAATACTAGTAACAAGGCCTAATTAAGCGACAGTCATCATACAAATAAGTTAAAATCCATACAATTTAATATCTAAAATTCAGGTTCTAAAAAAATCTCATAAATTTAACTTCCACAACAATAACATCCTCTCTTGATAAATATTTTAATAAGAACTGTTATATGAATAAATACAGTACATTATTTATGTTATAGAATTATATTTATCGATATATCCAAGACCTCGGATATTCGATACAACTTGAATATAAGCTAAGGTCAGATGAACAGGTATATTTTATCCTTAATGTTCACTACAGGTCTATATTTTTAATCTAGCTATATTATTGATATTTTTAATATTATAAAATAAATAATCTACAATGTAATAAATAAGCATAAATAGCCTAATAATAGAGTTAAAGAAATTTGCCTATTTACATTCATAAAATATAGGCTTACTCTGTGTCACTATTTACCTCATTACTGCAAATGAGAATAGGTTTTGCTAAATCCTTAGATGATTATTTATTGTGAGTAATTGACCTATTTAAAAAAAAAAAAAAAAACTATTAGGTCTATATTTGGTAAGAAGTTTTACAATATAAAGATTGAAATTTGAGGGTATAAGTCTTGTTCCAGAGAGGCTAAGGCTTCACAGCCAGTATTTCATAGTCTACAATAAATTTTCCTGCTCGAAAATATACCCAACAATAATGAATAGATGGGTGACTATATATGCATGTTAATTTCAAACGTCAAAAAAAAAAATGGCAGTAAGAAAAAGATACTGAAAGTGAATAGGGCAGGTTTTATTTTTTTAGTAGTAAATCAACACATATTGCTCACTGGCTTCAAATATACCACTATATTTCTAATGAACTGCACATTGCATTGCTACATATCAAGCATCCCAGTAGCAGTATTACGCTGCATTAACTAGTGCAGGGTTTTCCTACTTGTGCAACCACCTCACAAACACATTTTTCCATAACTGCTCATACATTACACTTACAAATGGTAAAATATTGACATGAAACATTAGTCTATATTTAAAGACCTGGATTCATGGGCTAGCTTGCCTCCTTTAATATTCGTTAATTATCTTTCAATAGATAATATATGAATTACTTTTTTTGTACTTGCTCATCGTTCGAATAGTGTGTAACGTATCTTTTATCTATTGATGGCTGTTATAACTAACCTATTCAATACTTCTTTTATGTTTTTGTCACTTCTTACGGTAGGAAGTGTATCGAAGCCTATCAATGAATCCAAACTATAAGTTTTGTAAAAGAACATTAAATACATTTTCCAAATTAAATCGCGAATATACTCTAGTATGTATACGCGTTAATTTAATTTGGCATGTGTTTCCGAATAAAACTATGTGGGGAAAAATAATAGTAAGTCTTCTAGATTATCATTACCAAGTGTTTAGTACTATAACTGCAAATGATTTGAGAATATATATTGTTATCCACTATAATTGCAGCCAGCTATTTCTCTCAATATGATGATGACTCATGTGCTGGTTCTTTATTGTTTAAGCATCATCAACGCCACTAATAATTACTAAAGTAAATAATTCAGCGTCCTTTTTCCGGGTAACATGCTAAAGTGGAGTTATGTAATTATAATTCCAACACATATAATACGAGATTTAATCTAAACTGAACAGTTCTATAATACATCGAAACTCTTAACACACCTGCCAAATCACCAATTAGACATCGACCTGTGCGTTTATTTGAGGCTTCCGTTGAATATATATATATATAATTTATAATATATATATATATATTATAGCTCTATCTATATCTCTACTATATTAGGATATATATCTATATATATAGTAATTACTATGTATCAGTCATATATATCATATATATAATCTACTAATATTACTATTTACTACAATCTTACTATATTCTTAAATATATTAAGTATATATATTACTTTAATCTATATACTATATATATATATACTTATATATCTATATATATACTAATTAAATACTACTTATTCTTTTCCCGTATGAGCTTTATCCACAGGCATTTCTCATGGGCTAATTCCCATGGAAACGGGAGGGGGGGCTATTTTTATCTTCATACCTATTATCCCTCCCTATATAGTAGGGTAGGGAGATATATATATATAGATATAGGGTATAGAGTAGTTGTTACGGCTACATTTATTTGGTCACACTCAATACAGGTGAATAAACTTTATCTCACCGTGGTTATTTGACTAAAATTTATTATCACTTATTATCCCGCTATTTTTATAATACAGTAACATTAATGACTGTTTACAGTCTTAACTACAAAAGTAAATATACTGGCTAAATAACTATCGCGTTTTAAACTGTGCTTTTAGTTCCCCTATCGGCAAGTGGGCAGGCACACCCGGGGGGACCACCAGGAAGAAATCGAAACTCTTTTCCAACAGTTTGGACCGCCCAGGCATTCACTCCCAACACCCAGCCCGCCACCCCACACCGTTGTCTTTGCAAGTCACACAGTTCTCATTTCCCTGCCCCCGCCGGTGGATTTTACAATCACAACCCATGCTGAGCGGCGGCAAGTGTATTGGACACGGAGCTAGCTCTCCTCTGTGTGTGCCAACTCGCATGATGGCGGCTGATTTCACTCTCTCTCGAACGATCACCGGAGCGCTTCATCTGGACTCATGACCATAATTTACTTCAACAACACTAATTGTACTTATAACATATAATTACCTAACTCCAAGGTCCTTCCTTATTTATGCACAATGGCACATATTATTGCATCTTATTTATAATTCTTACTTTATCTAGCCATACTCGAACAATATTAGGGTGGTTTTACGGAGAATAAAAAAAATTGTTTATGGGGCTTTTTCAATACGCGGGAGCCAAGAATAAGGTTCAGCTTTGGGGTCGTTTTAGGTACAAGATATTATATTATTACTATATGACATATAAATAAAGAATATCAGTATATACTCCTATATGAGGTTTTAGTATACAATTCAAAGGGAAACAATTCAACTCTCTTATATATCTAATGATACGTAGTTGGTTCATGTAGTTTAAGGGAAACCATGAGTATTAGCGTCTTCTTTATTAGTTATGGAATTTCTAAGTGAGTAATAAAGTATAGTATATTCTATAATATATATATTAATATAGTAATATATATATTATTATTATATATAGTCAGTATGTTGGGTATACCAATCTATTATGCTGACGAGTCACGCTCATATATCTAGTAAAATAAAGTTAGCGCAGATGTGCGCATTGTAACGTATTTGAATAATTATACGCGTCACATCAGTACTAGATTTTGCGCACATTACTGAAAATTGTATTGCGCGACTAATTTTGATCAATCATATATCAAATTGTGTGGATAACAGAGAAAGAACTTATAATTATTCTTATACGGCCCGCTAACTATATGATTATATTATATAATATTTATTTACTTAATATATATACTACCATTATTATTAATAATATTCTCATACTATTCTTATTTCTCTTATAATATACTATATTATATTAAATAATCTATATATATACTATATATTTCAATAATAATATATATATATATATATATATATCTATATATCTTATAATATATATATATACTATACATTATTATATATATATTATCTCATATATGATGTTTACTATTTACTTAGTTGTTCCACCACCCTTCTTCACTTAAGTGCAGAGCCTACTATTCAGGGAAGTTAGGATGTTTGCCAACAATACGACATTCAAAATATTTTCTGCAATAGCGTTTCAATTTACGCCAGCCATGAGCACAGACCGCAGGCTTAAAGTCGAGAGATTGATTAAAATTTCAGCATGATGAAATCAAACAAGATGAGATAGATTTCCAAAACTTACCAGAAACAGTAGGTGGAAGGAAAATAGAAATAGGTAAGCCACTCCAGATTAGCGAAATTAAGTCAATGGTCAATTATATACCATATCTACACATTCAATCTTACTCGATGCGCATATGTTCCTAACTCACAGCAATCTCTTGTGCTTTATCGATAGAGGCGTCGTACAAGTTGTGGTGAATTAACGCGATGTGATAAAGTTTCCCTCGAGCAACCTGCCGCGTGGATTACCTATATGAAAAAGAGATAAAGCACCACTATTCAAGCTTTCACGCCGCAAGATTACAGAGGTTTCATAGTGAAATCTGGAAGTACAATAATGGAAAACAGTTTATATTAACCTCATTGGCCTTTGACTCGACCCTTTGTCCCAAAGTCGGGTGAAACCTAGAGCCCCCTCAAGATATATTGAGAACAGTAATACTTTAACCATATTTCAGAGGGTGTTGAATGGAGATTTCCTCTGTATAGCTGCGATGTAACCAGTCTCGCAGTCTACAGCAGAACATCCCCAGTTTCTTTTTTAAGATTAATCCTAACAAACATAGCAACCGTAATTTGATGGATTAATGTGAAGTTTTCATAAGACATTTTTTTGCTTATTTTAAGATATGTATAGACCAAGTTGATTGTTAATTAATTATTGTCTTACAGTATTAGTCTATGTTTTCTCTGAAGAGATTTACGTGAAAGTTAGAAAGTGTTGATTTATAGAAGTAAAAAAGTTCTGATTAGAATAGATTGGAAATTTTTTTAAAGAATTGAATTATTTCATATACCGAGGTTGAAGTCACGACATCCCTTCACTTTCGGAAATTCCTAATTCAGATCAGCGTAAAAATGAGATAACTCACGTATTAATTGTATTTCAAGACCGTTTACGAGAGGGAATTCGTATGAAGTAAATAAGATGGAGATGATTGCAAAAATTCGAAAATGAGTTGAAGAATTGCAAGGGTCGGATTAAGAAGTCATCGCATAATGTAGTGAGATTAGCAGTTTCGGTGTCCGAAGTGAGATAAAGATCATTAATTGAATAAAGTAGATGCACATATAAATTAGGCAAGAATAATAAAAGATCCGAACCACTTCTGAGGAACTACCAACTATTTGATCATATCATCCTTATAAGAAGAGCAGTCGAGATTTACAGATGGTCTAGAGAAATTAGATGAGTTGAGTATTCCTCGATTTTCATAATAGATATCTTAGATAGAATTCATACAGTTAGATGAGCTATAGGTGCGAATCTATAGTTCTATTAGAATAGGACTCAGCCGCTGAAGTTCTTTTTATATCGGAATAGGTTGATTTAACATGAAGTGTCGTTGCATTTCACAAAACTGGAGGGAAAGGCTAGTTTAATTTAGTAGAGACATTTAAGAGATTACCTGTTATTGATTACTCACAAGGGGCGCGGCGCTCAGACAAATTACATAGCTACACCGATTCCTCACTGCAAAACTCGGGGGGAATACCATCACGGTTATCGCCACCCGCCTAATCCTCAATGTTCATTTTACCTAGAATCTCCAGAGAAGCCCCTGTATCAGCGATCCAAATAGTAATCACAGGCATGAAGACATAGGTACACCTGGAGGAAGGAGAAGGAGATGAGGAGAGAGCAATGTTTCAAAGAAATCATCCAGTGGTATGAGTAATTCGATTTGGAAATAGGAAGGATCGTAAGAGATTTGAAGCCTTTGATATGTCAGTTTGGATAACTGAAGTTAGCAATATTAGGACGCATCAGATCGATAATAAAACGAGGAGGTATTAAGGCATAGATTCTATACTTCAGAAGTTCTGATTTAGTAAAAAGATTGCTTTTGAAATAGAAGGCCAGAATAAGATCTTGTTAGCTAGTTTAGAGCCAAGTGGAAGGTTAGTCAGCACTTTCCACGTTATTGAGGAAAGCTCACCGCTTTGCTCGTCGAAGAGTAGTCCCTGAACAACACGAGTTCTAGATTATAATTGAATTAATTATGCGGAGAGGATAGGATGACACTGAAGAATTTTCCCCTGTCGCCGTATACGCGCTGTCCTTAGCTGTAATCAGAGAGAGAAACTCAAGCACGATCTTGTAGACCATGGATATATTGACGGAGAGAAAGATGTTAACATAGTCGAAGATAGAACATGATAACCTGCTCATATTTAATTATAATACCCGTCACACGATTACATATTTAAGCTTACTACAAACACTTTTAGTGGCAGAAGCTCTTAGATTGGTGCTGTTTTAGATCTTAAAAATAAGCATTTAACCTGCAATTATGCTTCAAAAAAATTAGAGTTATAAAACATTAAGGGTTAACACGATACCGTAATTGCAATAAACAGTTAAGTATAATATTATTCATTTATAATTATATAATTAATATTTACATTATTAATAATAATTAATCAATTATATATATTATTATATTCTGATAAAATATATATATATTATATTATATATATATTAACTATCATTAATATTATCTTATATATTATATATTTATTACTATATATATTTATATCAATTAATTATATTGTATATATATAATATATAATATATATATAAATTATATATATTATAGTATTTATATATAAATATAATACTAATTTATGACAGCTTTTTATAATTAACAGACATTCATAGTTATATATCTTATATAGAAAAGATTTTAAATAATAATATATATAAATTAATAATATTGATTTATATAAGAATACTGTATTTTCATTTTTTATATTATTATATATATATAAATTAATCTATTATTATATTAAATTTTAATTGACTTTATTCCATATATATGCAATATAGATACATGATCTTGTATTAATTATGTAGTAGAGTACGTGTTTCGTAAATAATTACTAACTGAACCATTGAAATAAACTAACAACCACTTAAAACAACAATTTTGCTTAAGAAAGACAACAACAACAAACACCTTGCAGTAAAGACCTATAATTCAACTTCACCAGCCATAACTAACAACATACAATCCAAAACAGCTAACAACACACCAGCAAACAAATGACATAGTTTAAACTACGATACGTTTCAACTATATATTATCTATATCTATATACCTATTATATACATCTTCCTCTTACTCGATATATTATAATACATATACTATTATATATATAATTTACTCTACTATTATAAAATCATTCAATACTTATATGTTTTATATATTATATCTATTAAAAATTTTAAAATTATCCATATCATCTCATAGAATATATTTAGTAATTATCTATCTATATATAATATTAATTAATTATATTAGTATATATTAAATAATATATTATATATATATCAAAAACTATTAAATATATATATATACATAAATTATTATATTGTATAAAAATATAGTATATACCTAAAATAATATTTTCATGACAGTTATTATATCTTTAACCATTTATTATCTATATGCAATATAAATAATTATTTTTGGATTCATTTAAAAAAATATATAAAGTATAATCAATAAAGGCATATATATTAATTATATATATATAATAATTATATATATTATATAAATAATATATATATTATATATATATATATATATTATTATATATATATATAAACAGCTAATATATATATAGTATATAATATATAATTATAATAATAAATATAATATTAATAATAATAATATTATAGCTAATATATATATATATATTATATAAATATATATATAATTTTATATATTTTATATATATATATATATTAATATATAATTAATATTATCTATAATGTTTAAATATGTTGTTTTCATATAATTATAAGGAAATTAATGTAGAATTTCTATGATATATAATTATTTATATATAATTAATTAATATTATATATATATATGATGTATATATTGTAATTATCTCAATTTTCAAATATATTTTTCTTTTATTTGAGAAAGAAAAAGGATTTTTAAATAATGTCAAAATTTTTGTTGTCTGATATTAAATTAATTTTTCTTCCTTTCATTGATGTCATTACGTTTATAATTTATTTAAAAACTATCTCAGAAAATCTCTGATATCTGAAAATCAATATTAATATATACATTTCCTATACAAAATAATAGTATTTTATACTATATATATATTATTATATATATATTTCTATAATATGTACGTATTACTATAATATTATATCTATAGTTATAGTAATATAATAATTACATTAATTAATTATAATTATATATAATCAGTATTATTTATTTTAGGTAATAAATATTATACATATTGAATCTCTCTATTATATAATATATACTTAAATTAATATATCTATATTTATTAATAGTTCATACAAAATACTACATATATTTTCCCTTTTACGCCTTCACGTACAGATAAACGGGTAACTAGCATACTTCTCTGAGAAAGGAAATACAAAGAATAATTATGCTGGTTATTTATGTATTTTGGGATATTCGCTTTATATACCTGCAGTGGTTTTTTTAAAAAAATTGTTAAACTTTAGCATGGCATTATGAATAGTTGCATATACCTTTTAAACATTCTATAAGGGACTATCTCATAATATATACTATCATAAAAACTAATACATAGATATTACGAGGTCATTTTGAAATTTCCATTCTCGGACCCAGAATAAGGTCTAATTATGTGTTCTATAAGGCCGATCAAATGATCGTTTCCATTGAGGTCTATCTGTATTTGTATGAGTTCCATGAAGATGTTCTTTTGTAAGATAATAGGCAAAACGTGGTAAAAATCCAAGGGGTTCTATCTCCACGGGCGAATAAGTAAAGAAATTTTTGCACATACCGCGAGCAGTTTGCGGAATCGCTGTAACACAAACGATAACGAACGCCGTCACCAAGGAGGACATCTAATTCCCTGTTTTAAGCATGCAGCGAGTGCATTCGGTAAGCGATAGACACAAGCAAGAGTATTCTATCCACAAAATACAAACTTAAACAAAAACAACTTCGATATGGAAGCCTACCTAAGTTTAGTGCTGTTTGCATGGCTTGTGGGAACGGAGATATGTCATTTAGTGATCGATAGGTCCAGTGAAGACCCATTTTAATTTTAGAAGATCCAAAGGAGGGAAAGTGGCCTTAGGTTGCTATTTATTAGTTAGGAGCGTGTGAGGTTTTTATGAGAGCAAACAATAGAAACGCAAATTTCAAAATTAAAACAGTAACAACCTGGATGTCAAAAACGGTCTTTAATATAAGAAAATGTGGGCAACTACAATATGAGTTTTACGCGGGAAAGCAGATATACGATTTCGGCATTGACAATTTATGTAGCTATTATGTGCAATTTCTAGCTGTTTTTGAAAACCGATTTTACAAATGTTAATATTTTAATGTCATTTATAGAGTATTAAAGTAGATTAAAATGTATTAATTGATTATTTCCTTTAACGAAATTCTTAAAACCTTTATTTGGCGATAGGAGGTAAGTTTAAGGGCATCGATGTTTGGTAACTATCATAATGCAAGGTCTTGGCATGCTTACCTTTTATGTTCCAGATTTAGGGGAGATTAAGCTGTGAAAAGTGCGCTGAAAGATTATGGCGCTTGGGGTTATCTGCATGGGGTTACCTTAGTTAATTTCTCTAATAGTCTGCATGCAGTTTTTTTAGCAGCTTTTCGTCGACCACATGGGTTGTAAAAAAAAGTCGTAAGGTCACTGTATAACCCTACCTAGTTAAAGGGAAATTATTTTTAATAAGGGGTAATTTTAAAAATTAAAAAATAAGAATTATTAATATTAGAATAAAGGGTTTTAAGCATAAAATGGTTAATATTTAAAAAAAATAAAATAAAAATAAAAAAAAGTTGTAAATATTAATATATATTAGATATTATATACTAATTTATATCTATATAATATTAATATAATATATATATATATATATTAATATTAATAATAGATTATATATCTAATATAATATATATTATATATATATAAATAATATAATATATATATCTAATAATATATAATAATAATATAATATATAACTATTAATATTAAGTATGCCTATCATAACAAAGCATAAAGTGAATATCAAGGGATAGACCGTGCCTGGTTATGCTAACCGTGTGCAGACGTCGTTTCGTTGAAGAAAAACCTTTCTTCTGGGTCTATACTTTGCATTCCAACCGGGCGAGGGGGATTTCCTTTATGAAGATTATTTTATCTTTATCATTTTATATCCCTGCTGGGGTCTGTTGGGGTGGATTATATCCCTGAATGGGGTGGGATTATCCTCTTGGCTGAGGCGGTGGGTGCGTTTGGCCTTTCTCTAGTTTGGATTCGCGAATTGACTCGGGGTTGGCGGGAGTCTCGCAATAACCATGCTGCGGTTAAGCAGGGCTCCTGGAAGCTCTGATGCTATCATATGTATCTGCAGTCACTGGGAGTGATTGTGGGTACCGAAGAATCTGGATTAATAGTGGCGGGACCTCGCTTATGGTATCAATCGTGAGAGGGGTAACCGAGATTTGCACCCGCAGTAGCGGAAGTGGGTTAATGTTTGAAGAAACGGATTGGAATTATTTGAATGCTATGCATTGGATGAAGGCTTGTACGACGCAGGGACTCCAGAAAGCTGAGGGGACACATGGAAGCTGGAGATGTGCAGGGTTCTGGCCTGAGTAGAGGAATATTTGGCCCAGTATACGCAAGAATGTGGCGGCTAGGGGTCCATTGACCGTAGTTGAGAGGGATGTACTGGGAATTTGATGGGTAATCGCTGGTCGTATTGAGTTTAAGAGGGTTTTGTGGGGTATGAGTACCGGAAGGCTCGAAATAGCGCGCGCAGTCCTAGAGTTTTGCATGATTATCTGGCGATGATAACTGGTTGGAGTATAGAGTGGGTGTGTAGACGTGAAAGATTTCACCCGGGGGGAAAATTTGTTGGGTTTTATATTGCGCTATGCAAGTGAATGGAGCGAGGGAGGAGGAGAAGAGAAAGATTTTGGAGTGAGTTGACATGAGTGTTGGAAGTTTTCGGGCTAAATGATAAAAATTTGTCTAATTGGGACTTTGAACAATGCAGGAGTGGGAGGAGGGTGCCGTGCAAGATAATAACACAGTTCCACGAGCGTTGTTTGTGGCTAGCCTGGAGCCAGGAATGTTCATGGAGAAAGTCTGTTAGAGCTCCCGTTTTATAGTCAACCGAAAGAATGCTAATGCGGTTGCTAACTAACATTTAATCAATTAAAAGATTATGAAATCATATACAATAGTATAGTCGCTAACCTTGTGTGTGTGTACGAGCCGTAGCAACGTCCATGAGCTACTTTCATGGACGTGGCTTACGCCTATTTGTGATGATGAGTTAGCTGAAGTTGCGTTACTTAATGGTGTCAAAGTGTAGGCTTAGTGTGCTAAAAAGGGGAAACCGGAATAGGCCCACGCGTATAGACGACTAGAACTTGTTCAATTAAGTACTGATCGGGGTGCGACGGAGCGGCGATTTGTGGGATTCTCCGAAGGGCGAAACTAACGGGATCGCTGCCCGCAGAGAAGAGTCCGACGCGAGGGTGCCCGCGGGCGGGTGGGGAGAAAACGCGCCGGTACAGCGGCTGAGACACAGGGTGGGGACAGTCAGAAAATGGGAGTATAACCTCTTGGCGGAGGTTATGGGGGCGGATTGTTAGTTGAGTAACGTGAGGTTTTGATGGAGAAAGTATGCGGGGGTGGTAATCTGGAGATACGAGATATAGGATTTGAGTAGGTAGGTGGCGGGGTGAGTAATTGGGATGAGACTAGATTTTCACCAGGAGGCAAGTTTATGTATATAGTAGAAAGGTAAGAAGGTGACTGTATGGATGAAAATAAGGGTGGTAGATTAGCAGAGAATGGATAAAGGAAGTGAATATGTAGTGGAGTGAGGTTGCATAAAGGTATGGATGGTATGTAAATACGTGATGAACAAGGCGGCTTTAAATGTAGATTGAGTTGGGAAGTCGGAGAGAGGAAGCTGGGTGGAATATTATAGAATAGGGTTATATTATATAGTAGTGGTAAGCCATAAAAGAGGTAGCGGGGGAGAGATAGTGAAGAAGAAAGTAGCTAAAAGATTGAATGGTTGTTTAGAATAATAGTAGACCGAAAATTTTTAATAGTCGGGAGCATAAGATGTTTATGGGAAGAATAAAAAATAAATAGTGAAGAATGATGGAGGTGAGTTGGGTGGAGAGAGGATTATAGGGAGAGATGATAAGTGGAATAGGATAAAGGAAATAGTAGTGTAGGAGAGGTGGGGGATATTATAGATGATATATTGAATGAATGATTAAGGTGCTAGGTAGGTAAGGTGGTAAAGATATGCCGTAAAGGCGTAAGGTGAGTAATGGGTAGAAATTAGGTGAATTGGTAGAGGGTGAGAGTGAGGGTGAGAGTGAGAGTGAGAGTGTGTTCTCTACATAAAAAGAAAAGTTAATTTATTATTAGTTTTGGCTTTGAAAAAAGGAAAAAAAAAGTAGATGGTCTCTGCTATTCGCATATGTTTTATTGGAGTTGAGACAGTAAGAAAATTTGACGTTGTTTGTCACATAGACAGCCTAGAGGAAGGCGAGATAAAATTCGGGGAATAATAATCAAGCGACATTTGTCTCTAAACCTAACCCTTCAATACTAAACTGTTTTTACTAGGCTAGAGATGTTTTTTATTGATTGCTAGAGTATCGATACACTATTTGATCCTATTGATTCATGTCATATTTTTATTAAAATTACTATGTTTTATACACCTAGAATCAGTAAATCAGTAAATCAAACATCATCGACAACCGGAGATTTCGCGGCTCCAAAAGGCTAACATGGTTTCGTCGCTATGGAGTCATATTGATCTATTTCGTAGTTATCCATAGGTTGGGAATATCAAGGGGGATTAGGGTACATATTATAATTATGTAAAAGTGTAAACTTGATGTGGTAATTAAACACACACCTGAGATTTACTAGTTAAACTTCTATGTTATAAAAGATTTGTGGTTAAAGCCGACCATCCAAACCAGATTTGTTCTCACTAGGGAGCAAGGGCTAATGATAATTTGAGATAATAAATTTGGGAATACGGTTTACCGGGAGGACGATAGAATGTTGATGCGCAGAAAAATCAGGAGATTTTTTATTAAGAGAGAAGGTGTGAGGTTATTTGGAGCTTGATCGCGGCCCACGTATAGGTGAAGGACTACAAGTACGCACGAATCTTGCGTTCAATGGCATGAAAGATACATGCTATGAACCCCCACGCGACAAGAGAAACGGGCTGATCCGAGTTACGTCTCTGTTAGGGTGTATCGTTTTGATCTTTTAACGTCTAAGTCCATAACAGTCTTTAGATATCGTGTCAACAGGAGGAGAGTCGAGAAATGTGTGTTTGTTTTTTGGAGAGAGAAAACATGAGAATGTGTTGAAAAATAATTTGATGAATTTTTTGATGTGGATTATATAATTGTAAACGGTAGGACTTGCAATATATGTGAGGTGACACCGCAGCATGGCTCAGATTCAGATGAAATAACAGGAGCGATAGCTAAGTAAACATCGCTAACAGGCATGATGTGATATTTGAAGTACGGGTAGTTGGTAACGGTGAGTCAGAAAAGATGTAGAATTTTGTTAGGTAGGATGGTGCGGAAAGTGATAATATGTGCTGCCGGGGGTTATGTAGTAGACCCGATTGAGCTCAATTTATTAGTTATTAATTATAGGCAGGTGTTTGCAGAGTAGAAGGTATTGAAGGGAAAGGGGAGGGGTGAGTGAGGTGGGACTTTAGATTGAACTATGGGAAATGAATAAGCATAGTGAATAAGTATGAACATAGATATATCTTATATTAGTTTTTTTGCGGCCCATGTAATACTTAGGCTCTAGTGGAAGAAAGCGCGGAAAAGGGCTGACGGGTTTTTGGTGAGGGAAGTTTGAAAGAGAATGGTGGTGCCAAGGGTCTTAAAATAAATCCAGGTAAGAGTAAGTGTTAGTGTTGAAGAGGAGGAAAGAGAGGAGGGGAGGGGTTAGAGGTTAGGTCAGGGGTTGTAGTTATTGGAAGAAGTAAGATTTAGAATATTTAGGGATGAGATTTGGGTAAGGGGGAGGGATGAAGGGGATGAGTAGAAACATAGAGTAGGAGAGGAATCGAGAGCTTTTGATGGGTCTGAGAGATATGTGAAAGCGGGGGGATATATCACAGAAAGTTAGATAAGTATGTTTGAAAAAATTTGTGTAACAGCGGTGTTGTATGGGTGTGAAACGTGGGGGTTTGAATGCCAGGTATATTTAGAAAGGTTGGAAGTATTGAGATGAACGGGTTGAGAGCGGTTTTGTGGGGTTAGCAAGAAGGGAGAGGATTAGGAATAGGTGGTGAGGGAGA
>JABUQX010017414.1:57500-60000 GCA_015478945.1 Trachelipus rathkii | reverse complement strand
ATGGGGATGCCACTCTATCGAGAACTATGGTTTTTAAGTGGCACAAAGCTTTCAAAGAGGGCCGAGAAAATGTTGAAGACGGCCCTCGTTGTGGAAGACCAATCTCGTCAACAAACGATGAAAATGTGAAAGTTGTTAGAGCTGTGATTGAGAGAGACCGCCGGTTCAGTGTCAGAGTGATCGCAGAAGAAACTGGTTTGGACAAAAAATGCAGTTCATAGAATTTTAACGAACCATTTGCACATTCGAAAAATTTGTGCAAAACTAGTATCGAAAGACTTGTCTGTGGAGCAGAAAGCGAACAGGGTCAAAATTTGTTAAGATTTACTCGAAAGACTCGAAACGGAGCACAATTTTTTTGGATAAAGTTATAACAGGCGATGAATCATGGGTGTTTGAGTACGATCCTGAAACCAAACGGCAAAGTGCGGAATGGCACACAAAAAATTCTCCTCATCCGAAGAAAGCACGTATGAGCAAGTCCAATAATAAATCTATCAATTATTAATTATTAATTACACTGCACAACAAATTTTAAATTTTTTTCTGTCCTTTACATGAAAATATGTGATTCTGTATAAACAAAAGGTGCTTGTTACATTTATGAAAACCAAAAAGCTCCATCAAGTTCCGTTTTTTTTTTTGTTTTTTTTTTGTAGACACACTCCTCATATTTATACATATTGGTTACATTGAATTGTAACAGTGTCTTGATTATTATAGCAAGCACACACTAAAATGATTTTTTTGGTCGTTTCCTCTTGTAGGCATCTGTTGGTGTGTCCCTGATAAGAGACCAGCAATATTCAGCAAGCATACTTTCATTCCATCGCCCACTGAAACACTTTTCAAACATAGAAATGTCCTGGTGAAACCTTTCACCATGCTCATCGCTAATTGCGCCAAGGTTGGGGGGAAAGAAGTCCAGATGTGAGTCCATAAAGTGTAGTTTTAAAGACATATTGCAACCTATATCACGAAAGCAATCCACCATGTGACGTACAAGATATTCATAGTTTTCAGCTTTCTCATTTCCAAAGAAACCTAAGCACACTGATTTGAATGCTAGCCAGGCCGCTTTTTGTCCTTCTGACAGTTTCCTTTCGAACTCTCCATCTCGGATAGAAGACTGTTTTAATTTGGGGGCCAATAAAAGCCCCTTCTTTTATCTTTGCCTCACTTAAATTTGTGAATTTGTTCCCGAGATGCAAGAATGCCACACCTTCTTTGTCAAGAGCTTTTACAAATAATTTCATCAAACCAAGTTTAATGTGCAAATGTGGAAGAAAGATGAACTGCGGATTCACAATTGGTTCATGTGATATGTTTTTGGTCCCAGGATTTAAATCGTGTCTTTGAGGCAACTTTCTCCGAATGTAGTGATTTTTTCTGTCGCGGCTGTCCCATTCGCAGAGGAAGCAGCAGAATTTTGTGTATCCCTGTTGCATGCCTGTTAATAGTCCAATGACCTTCAGGTCCCCACAAATATGCCATTTAAATGTTGTGTACTCAACTAGGTTAAGTATAGAACTCATAACTTCGTACGTTTCCTTTGTATTTGTAGAATATACAGGAACGAACCGAAAAACATTGCCTATATGAAGTAGCACTGCATTGAGACTACGTTAGGAGGAATCAATAAACAGGCGCCACTCTGCTGATTTATGCTCATGTCCCAATAGGCCATTCACGTCACAGCAATATACAATGCCATCTTTTTGCGCAAAATAGTTGCAAAACTGTCTCTGCCTGCCTCTAAATGAACTAAGGTTTACACCTTTATCTAATAGATTCCAGCCCTGAAGCCTAGAAGTAAGCAATTCTGAGTCTGAGCTTTAGATCTCGTACAAGATCGTTAAGCTCCTCCTGTGTGATTTCATGGTGTAAACATGTCATAGATGTTGATGGTTCAAAGTCAGGATCTTGATACCTTGTGTCATGATCGGAGGGGTCATCCTCTGAGTCAACAGTAATTAATCGGGAGGTGTAGGTACAGGAAGATCATCTGGATGAGGAACTGGACACATTGCGGTGTGTAGGTTTGGATACCGGATACAATGTTTGGATTTTGAAGAGAACCCCTGCACATTTGTCAAACAGAAGTAACAATCCGTTACGGGATTTGTCGGTTCACACCAAATCATAGGTACAGCAAATTTCATACGGCTACGTTTTCCTTTTAACCAGTTTCTCAGATTCCTGGAACATGAATTGCAGCATACATGTGGAGCCCAGGACTTATCCTGGTCCCCAACTTTACATCCAAAGTACAATTCATAAGCCTTTCTAATTAATGGTGACAAGCTACATTGTTGCGTCTTAAATGTAAGTTCTCCACACACATAACAAAATAGGTTAGGGCTATTTTTACACTGACGTGGCATTAAAAAGAGCTTGACAGCATATAATACTTTTGCTATAATAATTATTTTCCATTATTATGCTCTAGCAATATTATAGTTTCGAATATAAACATAAAAAAAAAAAAAAATATTATATA
>JABUQX010017414.1:45000-55000 GCA_015478945.1 Trachelipus rathkii | reverse complement strand
TCTCATAGTGGTGTTATGCTCTTGTTACAAACATGTGCATGATATAGCGGTGAGAACCAATGCAGAAGGGTCTTTATCGTGTCCCCTCCGTCCCCCAACGAGTGTATGTGCATTTGTTGTGCATTCGTGCATTAACATTTGTCACGTGCATTATCTTTCAACCTTCTTTCTTTCCCCTCATTTTTCATAAATTTTCCGTCTTTTCAATCCACCTTCTTTATCACAGTTTTTTATTTTTTTTTTTTTTTTTTTTTGAATTCCCACCCATTAGTCCCTTTAATTATTTATATAAGGTTGCCCTCCCTTTTTTTCCCACCACAGCCCCACGGGCTATCCGGTTTCCTCTTCCTGCATAAGTTTTTAGTTCACCCCACACTTCCTCCCCGTGAATGAGGGTACAGTTGAAAAACCGGTCATTTAAGCTCACCTCTGACCGGGCCGCCAATTGTAGGGAACCCGAACCTTTGCTAACCACTCATGGAGGCTGTTCTGCACTTTGGTGTATAATCTCGGGCTTTACGTGAAGACTTAAGGTGCCGTGTGGTACGCGGGTGGGAACCGGCGTAGAGTTCTGGGAGGATCTTTCGAGGCCACATCCACAGCCTACCCTACGGGGTGGGGTCCGGGAGGTTGTGTGGGTCTCTGAACTATGACCTGTTGTGGAGAGAAGGATTACCCTTCCCTATGAAATATACGCCTTTCCAGCTCATCCTGTTATTTACTTTTATGTCTCATTTGCTTTATTGCTATAGTGCTCATTCATGGAGACGAAGTCTGTGGTTAATTTTTATATGGAAAAGTCGTTAAAAGATAAAACGTATTTAAACCAAGGTGAGCCGAACATCATCAACAATAACCAGGGCTGCGGAGTCGTAAAATAAATTTTTCGACTCCGACTCCGACTCCGACTCCTTAAATTCAAATTTGGATTTTCGACTCCGACTCCGACTCCGACTCCACTTAAACAAAAATTTTCGACTCCGACTCCGACTCCGACTCCACATAAACAAAAATTTTCGACTCCGACTCCGACTCCGACTCCGACTCCAGCTCCAGCAGTCAAATTCAAAATTTCGACTCTGACTTGCTTACAAAGTTACAGTAATGCTTACAAAGTTACAGTAAAACATTTTTTTGTTCAACTATTTTTTTTCGCTTGCTTTTGAGAATAAAAAAATATACCACTTTTCCAATGAATCTAATCTCCAAATGCTATACGGTAAAATACCGTAAAGACCAGAGGTGTAGCAGATATCCGCATCCGCATAATTTTCTCTACCCGCATCCGCATTTGCATTCGCATCCGCATGATTTTTTTTGCGGATAGCGGATAGTATTCATTTATGAATTATGAGATTAAATGTTCCTCAACTTTCTGTAACGCAAGATGTTCAGACTCGTTGGAATAGTAGTTGGTACATGCTTGAGAGGATGGGAGAAATAAATGAAGCTGTCTCCCCTTATGCTTCGAACAAACACAAAAGGTGAAAGGCTTGACAGGTGATGATAATACGATTTTAGGTAATTGTATTACTCTTCTTAAACCGTTTGAAGAGGTAACTAAGACTATTATCTCAGAAAATTCTTGTTTGCCAGACGAGATTCCTATAGATGCAACAATGAAAGATGTGCTAAATGCTGCAATTAAAAAAGTAAGGAACTTTCAAAGGTGACAGAAACACTAATGCTGGAGATAGATAATAGATTTCAAAATCTGCAAAACGATTACCGCATCTGCAATAGTAACTTTCTGGATCCTAGATACAAAACCAAATTTTTGAACCACGTGTTTCACAAAAGGTTAAAATTTATTTAGTATGCCTATGTGATGAAATGCAGCTAAAGCCAGAGATTCCACCAGCCAATAAAAAGGAAACAGACACACATTTACTATCTGTTAGCAAAACCATTGCAGAATCCATGAACGTTCTTTTGGCTTCTACCAGCGATGAAGAGTCTTGTTCAGAGGTGTCAAAGGACACTCTGTCATTGATCGAAGATTATCAAAAGCGAAAACTCTTGGATTCGGATAAAGATCCATTGGTTTGATGGCGTGATAATTGTAAAAGTTTTTCACATCTTGCAGAACTCTGCAGGGAATACTTAGCATGCCCTTCAATAAGTGCAGCTAGTGAGCGTCTTTTCAGCGATGCAGATCTCATTTACGAAGAAAGGAGAAGCAAACTCTCCCTTTAAAGGGCTCAGAAGCTTTAGTTTTTTTTAACATAATTTGAGAATTATTAATTTCAAGTATTATTCTACATATAACCTTTTTTTCAAATGGTTGAGTTGAGGCTGGGGAAAGAGTTTGGTGGGGTGCAAAAGAGTTGGGTCCATATCTCGCAATCTGGTAGCACAAATATATTGTATATATATATATATATATATATATATATATATATATATATATATATATATATATATATATATATATATATATATATATATATATATATATATATACTGCTGCTATATACTATATATATATATATATATATATATATATATATATATATATATATATATATATAGCAACTCCCGAAAGGGCTTTCGCCCTGTCAGTTGGTCCAACATCTTCTTTTGGCCCAGAAACTTTTAACCCTAGAGCATTTTAGAAAACCATTTCTTTTTCGCAATTGTTCCTATGCCAGTCCTCTGATTTAATACTCTCACATAGGGTTTTCGCCCTTTCCAGTAGAACTAGCATCTTCTTTCATTAGGCTTCAAAACTCGTTCCCAGAGCTTTCCAGAGGATCTTGCTTCTAGGCGCATAAGATTCTAACACTTTCCAAAGTAATACAAGCAAAGGAAAGGACCAGATTGATAACTGTCGCCTTATAACATTGCGAAGAGAAAATCTTCACTTGTCTGAAAGCTACAGAAACTTCAACCTCCTTTATATATATATATATATATATATATATATATATATATATATATATATATATATATATATATATATATATATATATATATATATATATATATATATATATATATGTGCTGCCCTGTATAAATAAAAATATATATATATAGTACTTGTATTTAAGACTCTAAATCCTCATCCTAAGACTCTAAGATCCTCATCCTCAATCCGCGGATAGTGATTTTTACTATCCGCATCCGCGGATAGTCAAAAATCACCATCCACTACATCTATAGTAAAGACATAAAGATGCAGGCGCAGCGCAACACATGACAAACAAATATATTTCAGTTTCGGGAAACAAATGTATAACAATTATAATCCAATTATTTTTATTATAATAAAACAGCCACTTTAAAATTAACAGTTTAATACTTTCAGTTTCAATAATAATAATAATAATAATAATAATAATAATAATAATAATAATAATAATAATAATAATAATAATAATAATAATAATAATAATAATAATAATAATAATAATAATAATAATAATAATAATAATAATAATAATAATAATAATAATAATAATAATAATAATAATAATAATAATAGTTCTATAAATTTTCGACTCCGACTCCGACTCCGACTCCCCTTACACGAATTTTCGACTCCGACTCTCCGACTCCGACTCTGACACAGAATTTTCGACTCCGACTCCGACTCCGACTCCTGGAAAATTGCACGACTCCACGACTCCGACTCCACGACTCCGACTCCGACTCCGCAGCCCTGACAATAACTACCATCTGTCAGGTTCCCAGCCTGACCCTACCGCGGTCCCTACTACTTCTAGACCAGGTACCTATGCTTTACTTCCTTCTCCTACACCTGAGGGTCCTTTGCACAATTTCAGCGATTCGTCGTATAGCAAACCCCAAACACCCCAGGTGCACCAACGGTCCGGGCAATCCCGCAAAGTCACAGTCGTCCTCATTCGTTCACTCCATATGCTGCACCCCTTCCAAGAATGTCAGCAGATACATCATTCCCGATATATCACATACTGCGATCCACTACCTCCAAAGCTCTTACTGAGCACAGAATCAGCGATGCGCTTGAAAAGTTTTAGGAGTTGAAGACCCTCTAGTCACATTAATGAAAAATGGATCCATTCTCGTACAAGCTGCTAACCGAAACCAAAGTTCCATTTTATCATTCTTAACGTCTCTCGCAAACATTCCTATTATTTCTACACCTGATGATATAAGAAACACATCTAAAGGCACTATTTTTTGTTATGAACAGAAAGATGAAGATTTAGATGTCATTATGAGAAATCTCCAGCAGAAAAGATTTTCTGTTACAAACATTTATAGATTTCCCCCTCGCCGGGAAACTCCTGACAAACCAAATCCTCGTTTGTTGCTGACCTTTAATACCCCTCATCCACCAACAAAGGTGAAAATAGGGTTCACAAGTCACAGTGTTCGCACGTTTATCCCTCGACCCAGACGTTGCTTCAAATGTCAACGGTTTGGTCATCCCCGAAAATACTGTAGGGGACCGGATGACATATGCCCAATCTGCGGAGAATTATTTCACACTCCCTGTGAAAACACCCCTAACTGTAGAAACTGTAGAGGACCCCACAGTGCTTCTTCCTTCAAATGCCCATCTTACCTGTTTGAACAGGAGGTCTTGGAGATATGTAACATACAAAAATTGAGCAGGAGAGATGCTATACGCCAGCTCAAGGAAAAATATCAGACGAATCAAAGTCAATCTTACGCCACAATAACAGCTGCCCCCACGCCTCCGCGTGTTAATCCGCCAACACGACCCCATCCTAACAGAACTCCTCTCCTAAATTCCAATGAAACTCAGGCAGTTACTGCAACCTGTCTGCCTGTATTGCCCACACTGCCAACTCCTCAAATAGTACAAAAGCAGCCCTTGATTCAATCTCCCGCCCAAAAAGCCATCAACAACCCTATTCCGAGTACTAGCTCTCAACAAACCAGCAATGAAACTAAGCTGGTTCATCCAGTACAAAATTTAGAAAACATTTCCTGCCAAGACACACTATCCCATACTTACCAAATAGGTTCACCAAACTTATGCAAGAGGACGGTTTCTTTGTCCCTTAATTCGCCTCCCACTATTACTCAAATCCCTGGAAAAGATGTTTCTAAACACACAGAAAAGAATAGTCGCCAAACTAAAGATTATTCGTTAAAATATAGAGCATCCGAATTTTTAAACAGAAACACAGCAACCTCAGACGTAAAAAATACAACTCAGAAGAGACCTCGCCATAAATCTACTCCAGAGACAAAAGCAATGGCTCTATAGATTGTACTCAAACAATCACAGCTGTTGAACAACCCACCAATCAACCTTCTAATAGTCTGCAAGATAATTCTAGCTCTTCTGAATCTTCCTATAACTCTTCTCCCGAATTTCCTATATCAGCACTCTCTAAGGGATTCCATACCCTAGAAGATGAACTGGATAATAGCTCCCAAATGGAGCTTGATGTGATGACCAATTCTCTTTCTAATGCTTCCTGCACATCCGAGAAAAGTGAATGGAAAACTGTCCAACGTAAACGTCATAAACGCTCTAAGCGTTCTGGGTCTGTTGGAGGCATGAAGAGTGACCCAGAGGTCCCCACTCTCCAATCAAACTGTCCAATCTCCCAAAATCAATCGCAAGATGAATTACTGGCAAAATCTCCAATATCGGACCTTGTCAATCCAACAAATCCTATATTGGAACCCAATTTCGTAACCCCAACACATTCTCATAAAGATGACACCCTTCCGGTGACACCTTCCTCCCCATTTCCATAGAGACAACTTCATATCCCTCACACATTTCTGAATCTGCTTGTTTGGCAGATACTGATACTGCTCCCATTAATAAACATCAGCATTTCGGTTGTTCTTCCAACGACCAATCAAACCCATACAATAATATGAATTCGGTTGAACTCAACTTATCACGTATTCATGGTGAAGCCCCCCCCACCAAATACTACTGAAAACTCTTTCCCAAAAGCAGTCATACAACCCAAATCTCCATTGTATGACTATTCTTTACCACCAGGATTTGTTGCTCCTCCCCGTCGAGATCCACGTCTCAGCTTTTCCTCTTCGTCTGAATCTACCTCCAATACTACCCCTAGTCACATAGAGACAATTGTCTCAAAAAGACCATCATCATAACATTTATAACATCATAGCATGGCCACTTTCCTTCAATGGAATTGTCGTGGCTACTATTCTAATTTCGAAGAACTTGTTCAACTAATAAAAATATATATACACCAAAATGCATATGTTTACAGGAACTTCGACGGAACTTCGACTATGTCACCGCGACTTCTTTCAACCGTCGGAATATAAATCGCCGCTAACCTCTATAGAAAGAGGTGACAATGATAGGGAGGTGGGAATACTCATTCTAAATATGCCTTATTCCCAATCTCTCAAACTAAACTTCATGCAGTAGCAGCACGAATTCACTCGTCCACCGACCTTACTATCTGCTCAATCTACTTGGCTCCGAGTAGTGAATTTACTAAGGTCGACTTAGCTGATCTTTTTAAACAGCTCCCTACTCCGGTCGTTATACTAGGAGACTTCAACCTCCGCCACCCCTTATGGGGCGACTCTGTCACTTCGTCCAAGTCCAAGATCCTAATAGATCTCCTAACCCCCTTTTCCCTGGGATGCCTTAACACAGGACTCCCTACATATGAACGTTTAGATACACACACTTCTTCTTGTATTGATATTCCCTTATGGATCGCTTTACCTGGTCCCGCTTTGATTATTTATTCGGCAGTGACCATTACCCAATAGCTTTAAATGAGCTTATACCAAGCCCATAAAACCTAACTCCAGCTGGCGTTATGATGGAGCAGGTGGGCTCCTTTTTATCAGGTCACAGCTATCACTCTTTCTCCTTTCAACCGATTTCCGACTGTTACGGTGATACCCCTTTCATACTTCCAGCAAGTCTTCATCTCTCAGCAGCAGGCTGCATTCACAATCTTCCTCAGGCAGGCGGTCGGCAACCCCTTAGTTCCAAGAGTGCGCACAAGCCAACCGAGAAGAAGCTCTACAGGCAATGCAAAAGAACCCGTACCACCAGACATAGATTATTTTAAAGCAGCAGCAGCAAGATCTCGGCGAATTAATCGTCAAACGCGCAAACAATTTTTTCGAACTTACATATCGACTGTTAACTCCACAACTCCCCTCCCTTTAGTGTGGAAAATTACACAAATTATCTCGTCACTCCAACAACTCCTCACCCACAGTCCTCCGTTATGGGCCTGTTATAACCGACACGATCTCCGCTCCTGCTGCTGTAGCTGATGCGTTAGGTTATAGCTTTGCCAGCCACTCAAGTTCTTTCCGCTACATTGAAGCCTTTCAAAAAAAGGGAACTGACACAGCACTGCCAGACTTTTCAACAGCGAGAGGGGAAGATCATACCTACAACCGTCTTTTTACACTTGCAGAGTATCAAACTGCATTGGCGAATAGCAAAGACGGTGCTCTTGGTCCAGACATGATTTCGTACATCATGCTCCGTCATATCCATCCCTCGGCATCAGCATTTTTGCTGAATCTATATAACAGAATCTAGATCGAATCTTCTTTTCCATCTATTTGGACTACAGCTTTTGTAATTCCTATTCCCAAACCTGGCAAAGATCCGAAGTTGGCGGACAACCAAAGACCAATTTCGCTGACCTGTCATTCCTGTAAATTAATGGAGAAAATGGTTTCTGGCCGCTTTCTTCCTGTTCTGGAGAGCCACCAAGCTTTCTCAAACTTCCAGTTTGGTTCCCTCAAAAATCGTTCAACTGCGGAACCCTTGGTAAAACTAGACCATGACATCCGGGAAGCCCTCTCAACTGGTGGTTGGTGTCTTTTTTGACCTTGAAAAAGCTTACGACACAACGTGGAGAACTGGGATTCTCCTTAAACTCCATGCGCTCGGTAACCGCGGACAACTCCCTCTTTTCATCAAATGCCTTCTGTCAAATAGATCTATCCAGGTTCGGTGCTCTTCTATTCTGTCACGCCACTTTACTATGGATGAAGGCGTTCCGCAGGGTAGTGTTCTAAGTGTACTGCTATTTGCTCTCGGATTTAATGATATCGTTACTTCTATCCCAGCGACTGTCAATTTTTCTCTCTATGTCGATGACCTTGCGTTATATATAGCCGGTGTCAGGCTGCCTTTTCTCGAACGGCAACTTCAACTAGCTATTGAGAATATTTCACAATGGGGTAATTCCCATAGCTTTTTAAGAAAAAAGGGAATCGAAGAACTTGCCACCTTCTTCCAACGAACCTAACTTTATACGGTTCGCCCATTCCTGTTACTTCACAGGTCAAATTTCTAGGACTCATTCTAGATGACCACATAACATATGCACCGCATATTAAACACCTGAAAACAACTTGTCATCGCGCGCTTGATCTGTTACGTCATCTCGCCTCAAAATCTTGGGGTGCTGATTGCAAGTCCCTTTTACGCCTCTACATCGCCCTAATCCGATCGAAACTGGACTATGGCTGTGCAGTATACGGCCAGACCTCCACAACACTACTACACCTATTAGATCCCATCCAAAATGAGGCGATCCGAATCTCCACTGGAGCCTTCCGATCGTCCCCCCGGGTGAGCCTTGAAGTTGAAGCCAATGTGATGCCACTCTCTCTTTGAAGAGAATACATTATGTGTACAAGCTATCTTCGTTTTCAAACCCCAATACCGTCTGCTCTGACACCGATTCTGCGGGAAATACTTCAGAATCCTAATTACTAGCCATTTGCAAGTTACACAGTTTATAACATTCCTAACTTCTTCAACATCCCTTTGCAAAGATGCTGCCCTTTCTCTCTTTTTGAGCAGATAGGTACACTTGGCTATTCCCGCTCCCATCATTTGCTTAAACTGACCTCTCTTTCCAAATCTAGCCATCCGGCTGTCTTTTTAAAAGCATCATTCCACAGTTCATGATGAATTTACTCGTGTTTACTGACGGCTCTAAAACAGGGGACAGTGTGGGCGCATCTGCTGTCTTTCTTGACCGCAACCTCTCCCATACCCCCCCCTCATGCTTCAATTTTTACGGCAGAATTAATGGCTATAATGATTGCCCTTTCTCGAATTTTAATCCTTAACCAAGATCACTCTTATGTCATTTATTCAGATTCGCTCAGCGCGCTACAAACGCTTAAAACCCATTTTAAAAAAACAATGGTATCCGCTGTACAACAATTTCTTCGGCTGCTCCATTCCCGTAAGAAAAATTATTTTATGTTGGACCCCCTCTCATGTAGGGGTAACTGGCAATGAAATCGCTGACAGAGAGGCCAAAATGGCCACCTCCTCTTTTCCAAGTTGTTCCAGGTACCTTCCGGACGCCATTCGACAAGGATTTCGATCTTGGCAAGAGTGCTGGACGAGTGATCAGCGAGGAACGAAACTCAGAAACATAAAAAAGCGAATGACGGTGGGTCTTACCCACAAACGAAAACGCGCTTACACGAGGTGATACTTGCACGCCTCCGTATTGGCCACGCTAATATCACTCACAGTCACTATACCCCCATCTGCAAATTTTGCCGTTGCCACACCCCTCAATCTGTTCACCATATCTTCATTGATTGTTCCCATCTGGACCCTATTCGCCGTCGTCATTTTCCTACTTTACGATCCATAACACCTTCTGAAAGATTATCCCATATCTTGTCTGAATCTTCCCACTTTAATAGTAACTCTATTTTCTTGTATCTTCAAGAAGTGAATATTCTTTATAACATTTGATTTTGTTATGTAATCTTAAGACTATTTATAATACAAGGTACAATTTATATAGTTTTAATTTTTTTTTTTACTGACTGAATATTCATTTCCCAATCAAATCTCCCCTTTGACATGAAGCATATATATGACAGGGCCCTCCCATAGTGCTGATTTTTCAGCCCAGTATGGCCGCTTCTCTGTGAGCCGTGGTGGGTCCTGTACACTGACTCAAAATATATATATATATATATATATATATATATATATATATATATATATATATATATATATATA
>JABUQX010017414.1:40000-42500 GCA_015478945.1 Trachelipus rathkii | reverse complement strand
ATACGCAACACTTCCGTAGTCCAACTTGGACAAAACTAGAGAGGAATGTCGCCCACCCAAGACTTTGCGGAGAAAGGGCGGAAGTCAAGAGCCTTGAAACATTGAGACTTAAGGTGCATAATATGTGGAGCATAAGAAAGGTGCTCACCTAAGACGAGTCAGAGGAATTTAATTTCTAACACTACCGGAACGGGTGCTCCACTTTAGGTCAGAGCCCGCTAAGGAAGGAGGCTGTTACCCCCTCTCACCCTTATTTCGAAACAATATAGCCTTTGTTTGAGAAGGGGAAAACCGAAATTCAAGCGAATCGTCCCAGTCAGTGATTTTATTGATGCCCAACTGGAGTCGACACTCAAAATGTGACACGAGCTCCAGAAACATAAAAGGTTAAGTCATCGACATACAAAGAGGATTTGATCGTGTCCGGAAGGAGTCGACGATATCATTGAAATACCCTGCCGACGCAACTGGCCTCCTCCAGAGATCTTCCAGGGCTGAAATGTTCCAGATTGCTCTGGGTTGAGAGTTAGATAGACAGGAGAGCAGAAAGTGGGATGTGTTTTCCGGGACCTGGTTACAGTTTGGACAGATATTTGTAGTGGTTTGGTTGAGGTTGAATCTGTGTTTGTAATATTGTAAGTTAGGGTGGTGGCCGCATCTTAATTTGGCCAAGGATGGCTGGCTAGTTCTTGGTAAGGAGTTAAATTTTGGTGCTATTTCTGGTGGGTGTTTGTTTGGTGTATGATGTGTTGTTTGGTGGAGGTGGAATGTTCAGAATTTGTTTGTAATATAGAGCTGGTGAAGAAGGAGGTTGTTTGAGTCTGTGGAGGATGGGGTTGGAGAGGGCAATGTGACATGGGTGTTGGGATGTTTGAGTTTTGGTAAAGAATTGTATGCCTATGGTGTCTATGGTTAGTATTTTGGTTTCTTCGTGCAGGTGGTGTTGTGGTTTAGTTGATGTGCATCTGTTATGCATAAAGAGTCCCGCAAAAGACTGAACCGCAATTCTTTCGGCCAACCTGGACAAAGGCCTTCAAAATCTTCTCACCCCCCCCACCCATAACTATATTATATATTATATATATATATAAGCACTTTTGTTTTCTATATTAATTTTTATTTTTATATTTTTATTTATAATTATATAAATTTTTTATATATATATACTATATATATATATATACCACCAGTAAGTTTAGAAAATACTTACAATCCAATATCTCACGCATCGATAATAAGAAAAACCTGGGCAAGTCATTAAACCATAAATACACTTCCCTCGAAATAACCCCCCTCCGCTACCTCCTTACCATATAAATCCCCTCCTTCACTTAAACAACAATCAGACCGCAATAGCAAAAACATTAGCTAATATTTCTCGCAAACGGTCAACCCACCCCATCCAGGAAAGAACAAAAAGAAAGCTCAGAAAACTCCCCCCAGACCACACCCCACTACCCTTTTACACTGAGGAGTAGCAGAAACTATACAAAACCCTCAAAACTCACCAGCTACAGGACCAGACTCAATCTCAAACCTACATTTAAAACACATCGGTGAAAAAGCATTTCGCCTCATCACAGAAATCTTCAACAAATCCCTGGCAACTTAAAACTATTACCCTCAATCTGAAATAAGCATTCATATCCGCAAAAACCTCAGCCTAAAAAGACCCTAACTCGCCCCTCCTCCTGTACAGCCCAATTTTCTCCCTCTGCCTCCATCAGTACTGCTGGAGAAATTAATATTAAAAAAATCTCCCTCTCATCACCCTCCCGAGATTTCCAACATGGCTTTAAAAGCAACCACTCCACCAACTACACCCCTAACCTCCCTCACCCAACACATCATCAATGCTTCAACCAATCCCCATCCCATAGATCCATCCTCACAGCGAATCGACCTCAACAACCTTTGAACACTGTTCACCCCACATACATTATATACTAAAAAATCCTCCATTCCCTAGAAAGATAACGAGAAAAAATGAAATATCAAGATTTTTAACCGTGTTGCCAAAGTTCTCCACAAAAAACAATCTCTCCACTCCATTAATTACAAACGGCGTCCCACAGGGCGGCCACTTCCTCTCTCCCAATCCTCTTAATCTTTTTACCGGCAGACCTTCCCATCCACTACCCAACCATCACCAAACTTCAATATGAAGATGATAATCAGCCCTCAATTTCACAAACAATCTCAGAGCGTAAATATAGCCAGCTCTTCACAGCCCAAGAATACTTACAACAATTAAGAAACTTTGGCTACTCTCCAATAGAATGGCCGCCTCCCCCCTCAAATCCTTGCATCACCCGCGCTAACGCACCGACCGCCATCAACAGGGCGATCCAGCCAGGAAGCCTTCCAGAACAACAATCCCCTCTCCCTAACAAAAACCCCCAAAATATTAGGTCTTACCTATGAGACATTCTCCCTCCACATCGACCAAATCACTTCATCAAACTCCGCTACCTCCCGACCTTCACCAACACAACTTCGT
>JABUQX010017414.1:7500-35000 GCA_015478945.1 Trachelipus rathkii | reverse complement strand
AATTTTTGCTTTTCCAAGGACATCCTTCAACCATTTAAACTGGAAACCAGGATCCTTTAGTCCTTCTCCCAACTTATTATTTCTATAATAAAGATTTGTGTTTATCACTGCAACCTGAAAAAAGAAACTTAAAAGCCATTAGTATGTATCAAGTACTAATCAACAGCTTAATATTTTACAAGTATAGATGAAATACTGCACATTTAATAGTTCGATAACTTACATCAAGATTTGAATTAATTTGAACTTTATAATACCCTCCTGACTTAAAATCTTTGTGTGATTCTTCAGGAATCAGTGATTTCCAGTTCCCTTTGCTCAGGTAATCACTATAAAATGTTTCTTGGGAAGCAGGGTAATCATTCTGCAAAGATGGTTACTATTAAAAATAAAGTTCCCTACAAATTTAAGTAATGTATTGAATTACCACTATTTAGGTCCAGTTTTTATTTAATTCTCTTCGTGGAGATGTTCTAGATTAGAAGAATATATTATGCATAAACAAAAATAGTTATTTTTAAATTTCTTTTCACATGTTATTTTTAAAAATCTTAATTTAAACTTAGATAGAGAAACAGCCCTTTTCCCCTTGTTTATGGCCCTGTAGTAGTACTTACTTGTAGGCAGGGTTGGTGATTTTTTTTTTTTTTTTTTTAAATCAAAAAATAAAAAATCGATGATTTTTTTATTTTTTTAGGCACAAATTGCCTTTTTAATTATTATTTTGATAAAATTAGTAAAATAATCCTAATTATTACCAATTTTGGCTTAGTTAAAATATATTTATTATTTAGTTTAATTAAGTTATTTATTATATTGTACAGTATACTTGAGTTTTAATGTCAAATACAGTATCTAATATTTTCTTTTATTTCTTATTAACAATGATTTGAAACATACATTTGATGAATCTTACTAATTATATAAGCATAGGAATACATATAGCTTATCACTCTAATCAGATAGGCTGATAAACTAGAAATAATAAATTATAATTTAGACTTCAAAAAAAAATTGCCTAAAAAAAATAAAAAACTTTTTATCAAAAAATCATGATATTTTTTTCGTCTATTCTGTACCATAAAAATAATCATTGATTTAATTCAACTGATTACATCAATTTGTCATTTAATTCTAGTGCGTCAACCCTGCGCTTGTAAATCATCTTTTTGATATTAATAACATCATATTATTAAAAATTTTATGATTTTATACTTAAAAGATTATTAAGTTCTTGGAATTTATCAATTATGAGTTTCAAAGAACAATTTATAATTTATTATTCATTCTGGTTTGCATAAAGTTCTCCACAACATATTATACCTGTGGCATGTGAAGTCATTTTTTTTCCCCAAAACAGGGAGGATGGGTATGTTTGAATTAAACAAGGATTTCAATTCTTCAGTAATATTAGTCAATGTTTTGAAAATAACTGGGAATTCAACTGTACGAGTATTTGAGGTGCATTATCCCTAGTTAACATATAAAAAAAATTATTTGAATATTGATATACATTTTCATTTCTTTATTACATATTTAGATGAGAAGACGACTAATATATATATATTTACTATATATTATATATATATATACTATAGAAACAGGGGAGAATGGATGTGAAAGGAAGGCAATGGTCTGCTGTGTTCAAAAGGTGATGAGTGGAGCAAATGATTTGAGGTGTGGAAAATCGAGCAGAGTGGTGGTATAAGTTGAAAGGAAAAGATTATGAATGTCCTAGTGATGAGATTCTCATAAGTCTGGGAGAAAAGGTTTTTGAAAGCATATGTAATATTGATTTGGATGATGGTGTAAAGATGGTGCTGGAAGAGTTGGATAAAAGGTATGGTAAGGAGAAACAATGTGACAGCTATAATAGAATACTGGAATTTTTTTTATATTGAAAGAGGAAAAAAGAAAGCATGAGAGAATATGTAAACAGCTATGAGGTGATTGAAAGTAAGTGTAAGATGACTGGTAAAGTTGATTTAGGGGAGAATATGAGATGTGTGCATATACTAGGAGCAAGCCTGGATACAAATCACAGAAAGATAGTATGGTATTATATAAACAATATATAATGTTCTTATAATAATATATATTAAAAAGTAAGTAAAAAAAAGAAAGCGTTGATGAGAATATTGTAATACAAGGATATGTAGGTGATTGAAGATAAAGTGTAGAATGAATGGTTAGAGTTGATTTAGGATGAGGAATATGTGATTAGTGCTGCATTTACTGGAAGGATCAAATCTGGACCTCAAAATCTCAAGTTAGGAATGCACGTTCCTGAGTGTTATAATCATATATGGCAATAAATCCTCTTCAGTGACTTTCAAACATGTATTAAGGCATAATTCTATTAGAAAAGGCACATCATTTTTAGAAGTTCGTGTCAGCAAATGAAAACAGAAACTACGAATAAGTAGACGGCTGGACAAAGGAAGAAAGAAGTAGAGGATGTTTGGATGATGGTATATTACGACGGTGAAAAAATTAAGAAATTAATTAGGTAAGATAAAGTTTAAGTGAGGTGCAATTGAAATGCTATTTGTGTCGCGTCTCATATATGATCAATCCACCCATTGAAGCTCAATGTCCAAATAGAGAGGAATTAGTAGGTGCACAGGGGTGATTTAATTGATTGAGAGAAAAGGTAGAGTATAAAGAGGGAATAATGTAGAGAGTAAAGACGGTATCTGACAGAACCACAATCAATAGCGCCGACAAAAGGAAATCCGCACGGCTTTTTTTATTTTACAGTTGAAAGTGTATAATTGAGAACGAGAACAAGAGCATCAAGAGCACATGAGATGAAAATAAATATAGTGCGCGCATTGTGGATACTGATAATACGATCAGAAATAACACACTTAAGTCAGGAATATCATCATCCTGAAAATAAATACTGGCTTAAACCAAAGATTCATGGATACTCCGGTAAGATACGTCGCGTGTTATTGCAATGAAAAGACGTGACAGAGATGATTGAAATATCAAAAGTAGATGGATAAAAAATGGGAGATTTTGTCCGTGATTCTAGACCTCAGATCCAATCCGAGATCCCTCACTCTTGTTACAATCGGCAAGGTGCTAACAAAAGTATATTTGAGAAACAAACATTCACTTTTCAATCGTGCTGGCAGAATTAATATATATATATATATATATGATATGTGATTCTAGTTATAGAAAAGAAAATAATAATATAAGAGTATGTAATCGAAAAGGAGAATCGATTTAAAAGGAATGAGATGCTAAAGAATAAATACTGTTATAAGGAAAAGAAAAAATCAAGATAATCAAAACAATATATTTAATAATATGAAAAATTTAGAGTAATAGAGATAGAAATAGAAAAGAAAAGACTCGAACCAACTGAAAAACATAGAGAATATATAGGATTATGCTGTAAAAGAGTGAATATTGGTTGGAGAATAAAAGTGAAAAAATATGGAACAAAAAGAAAAGAAATTATAAAAAGTAAGGGAGAATTAAATAAAATAGATAAAAAAGAAGCATACTTATTCTTAGTCATATTAAAATTCGGCGATCAGCACCAACAGTAAAATAAGTTATATATTAGAGTTATAATTATGAGATATTATTAAATTAATCAAATACCTTCTCCTGGAGATATTCTACTACATTTTCTCTTCACACAATAAATTTAGTAAATCTGTTTGAAAGAAACATTGATATATTCAAAAAAAAAAGTAGGATAGACAAAAGCACTACTGAAAATTAAAGAAAATAGATAAAAGCACCTATTTTGATATAAATACTTATACTCTGTTCTATAGAACTTAAATCTATGTCTCTCATTTCCAAGAAAAAAGTATATAAAAAGGATCATAAGCATATAAAATTGGCAAACCCAAAGAAGAAAATAAGTAAGGAACAAGGTAAGAGACAGTCTAATAAGGGTGAAGAAAAAATACACAATAACTGATAAGAAGAAACAAATAAAGATGATAGAAAAAGAGAAAAATAGAAAACAACGACAAAGAAGCAAACGTGTATCACGTATAAAAGTGTTCTATAGAAGGAATAAGACAATGGAATTATATAATGTCTTCAATTATTATCTAGAAATATCTAAAACCTACACCATACTTATTAAAAACAAAAAAGTTATAATAATAAAACTCCCATATTCCTCATATTTCATAAAGAGGAAGAGTAGATCAAATAAAAAATCACTACCTAGAGTTAAAATATCAGTCAAAAAGTTAAAATAATAAGTGTAAGGTAAATGGTAAAATACCAGACTAAAAAAGTAAAATATATTATGTAATATAACGTAAAGACAGAGGATAAGTTAATAAAAAAGTGCGATTTCAAAGCATTCCTCAGACTCTTTGTTGAATAATAAGAAAGAGATAGAAAAGAAAAAATTTTCATGGAAAAAAAGGATAAAAAATTAAGTGCCATGGCAAGAGATGGTAGGGGTAGACATCCTTGGAGCAATGTAAGGGACACTTGCGGTGGTAGCAAGATACGATAAGTTCGAAACTTAAAACACGATCAAATAAGAGGGAATTTTAAGGAATAGAATGGTTAAGCGTTGTAGATAAAGATGAAAAAAAGGTGATAATGCAAGAGGTGCGGAAAACGAAACAGGAATAGTGAATACGCAAGATGTATTAACATAAGAGCGAGAAGAGGGGATATAAATACACAAAAATGTAAATGTTGTAAGAAGAAGAAGAAGAGTAGAAAGATATGGATATAGGTATTTATGGGAAAGAGGGAGAAAATAATAGAAAATGAGAACCAGACAAAGAGTAAAGTGGGAAATCATTATTGATGTTATGAGAAAAGACACGAAAAAAAAATTTAATTTATTTGTTGATATATTGAAAAAATAGAGTAAATAGGAGCAAAAAATGAAAAGAGTGATAGAAAAGAATTTTAGACTGTGATTGAGGAAAATGGAATATAGAGCTAAACAGGAGCAAAGCGGAATAGTATAAAACGAATATTGGAAATTTATATTTCATTAATATTGTGAATTGGTCGAAAACAGTGGAAGAGTTTTAGATCAGGAAATAAAGATTATAAAGGAAATTGAGAATAGATGTAAAGAAATGATTGGAAAAAGTTAGAATTTAGGATGAGAGGAAACTAAATAGAGTTGTGAAATTTAAGTAATAAGAGAGGATAATGAGCAAAAATGTAATAGAGTATCACAAAAGGAACAGAATATATATATGGTAGTTGGCAATTTGGATAAGAAGTAATAATAAAAAAGTATTATATAAAAACGGAATATTAAAGGAAGAATATTTTTGAATATAAGAGTTACATAGATAGCTAAAAGAACAGGTGAAGAGAATGAAACTGAATGAGAAAAATATAAAAAGTGATAAAAAAAAAAATTATATAGAATGAAAATAGGAGAAAGATGAGAAATGAGGAAAGAAGAGAAAAAGAATAGAGTTTGATATATATAGGTATAATAAGAAAAAAAATGAATAAAGTATGGGCAGATAATGAAGTGTACTGTAATATTGTAGATACGATATATAATTTTGAGAACGCAATAGGCCATTACTCACATCTGAGAATTAAAAAAGAAGACGGATATGAAATATAGAAAGAGAAGAAAGAAGAGACATAAGGAAGAGAAAAAAATAAAAGTAAATAGAAGGAAGAAATAAGAAAGATGACAAGAGAGAGATTTTTATAGAATAGATGAAGCAAGAGCGAGTAGAGGCATTGGTGAAGAAAATTAAATGAGGCAATCATAGTGCCATATAAAATAACTAACGTGTTAAGGAATGTTATAGGAGAAAAATGACTAGCCCGAGCATTGATAGGGAACGTTATAGAGATAAAGAGAGATAAAGGAAAAAAATATATAATGGAAGATATAAAGTAATTATCTACTTACTGTGAAACTTACGATATAAAAAGATATAGAAAAAAGATTTAAAATTGTTCAATGTTGTTAAAAAAACAGGTAAAAGAAAGTTTTTCTTCGAGGAACTTAATTTGTGAAGAGGATATAACCATTAAAAATCACTTAAAAAAAAATTACCACAATAAATTATTATATAAATCTTGGTTATTAGAAAATAATAAATAAAGAAAATATTAAGGATAAAAAAAAAAACAATAAATAAAAATTAAATGTAAAAGATCACAATGTGAAAGAAAAAAATAGTGTGACGTTTAGAGCACATGTAGAGAAATATGGAAAGATATACACAGTGTTAGACCTAAAACCTAAGGGACAACTTAAGAAGATACCAGTAATAAAGGAGAGAAAGTGTAGAAAGAGAGATGATACTGAGTGGATATGCACAAATACAAAGGTAATTAATATGAAAAAAAGACAAAATAAAGAAAGAAAATAAATAAAAAAATAATAGATAAAAAAAATAAACCTAAAATTCACTCACACACACAGTCACACGTAGCCAAAAAGATATAGAATTATGGGAACTTAAAAATAGGGACGCTATAATATCTATAAATCTTATTCTTGGAAAGGTTCAAAGATTTTTGTAAAGAGAATAGTTAAAAAATATAAAGGTGAATGTTGAGAAAAAAATAGTAATAAAAAACTTACTATGACACATTAAATTTCCAAGATCCAAGACAATCACAGTTGATAGAGTTTTCCTCTAAGCACGGGAGTTTAATGAACATATAGCAAACTGAGATCTAGGTGAAAATAGGAAGAGTACAGAAAGAATTTAACTTTATTAATGGATCTTGAAACCAGTTTTTGTACAGGGAGACAAAAGGATGAAAGATAAGAAGAAAAAGAGAACCAAAGGGATTGTAGAAAAAAGACAAAATATTGAGATGAGTGAAGATTAGAATGAGTTCTTATGAAAAGCCCAAGATAGTTTATTCAAAGTGAATGGGCATAGAAGTATTAGAAAATTAGATAAGAAATGAAAAAAAAACATATATACATGAAGAAATTCAAAATAGGAATTGCATAGAGAGGCACAATAGCAGCAGAAAGTCCCTGAGAGTTAAAAATGAAGACAAGATGTGAAAGAAATTAGTGGAGGGTATATAAGGAGCTATGAGAGGAAGAATGGTACGAATGAAAGGTTGATAAATAGAAGAGCATAAATTATAATATGCGGCTGTTTCAATATAGCAGAAGAAATAGAGTCTAGTTATATAAAATTATATAATTAAAACACCAAACAATATAAAAAAAAAAAGAAACCGCAACAAAAGGATATGGAAATTATTGTTTATAAGCTATAAATTTACATATATAGATAGAAGAAGTGAGGATAAAAGTTTAGAGATTTGATAGTTAGGAAACGAGAGGAAAGATAAAAGGTTAGATTTAATTATCATAAAAAAGAAATTAAACATTTTATGGCACTATAAAAGAATTGGTTGTTTCAAGAATAAGAAAAAATAAGAGAATAAAAAAAAGAAGCTAATTGAAGGGACACATACAAGAAGGAATCAATCTGAGAAAGTGGCTGAAATAAAGAGGAGTAGTGGATATAACCTAACAAAAAAGGAAATAAGAAATAAAACCAGTTGAGAAGGGGAACCAAAAGAACACAAAACACAGATATTGGTTAAGAATGATAAAGACAAGGCAAGACGATAAGAAAACCAATATAGTTAGTTAGTTTGACAAACTAATTTTTCCTTTAGCGAATATAAGATTTAAGAAAAAATTAAGAAAGGAAATAAACAAACAAGAAAAAAAAAAGATAACGAGTCATTAGGAGAAAGGTGAAGAGAGAAAGAGAGAAAGAATTGAGTAAACAGACACAGACCGATTGGACAAAAAGATAAGTCTGAGTATATATTGAAGAAAAATGAGAATTGAAAAAGGAAATATATAGAAATATATAGATGATAAGCTCCTGATGGAGGAGAGAGTATATCTAAGTGAGAAAAGTGAAACAGAAACTGTGAAAGAGGAGAGGATCACAAAAAGAAAGACAGCTGAGGAAAGAGAGAAAGATGAAAACGTAATTAGTCACAAAACAAACAATAACAAGAGAGTGCAACAGAGAAAATAAGAAGAATAACAAGAGGAAGAGGAAAATAGATGTATAAAGTTATTGCGCTGAAGCTGGAAATAGCAGACTAGTGAAAAAAATGGAAAAGAACAATAATAAATATTAATAATAGAATTAAGAATATTAGAAGGAGAGAGAATAATAAATTATAAAAATAAAAACTATTAACATAATAATAGAAATGATAGAGAATATAGAAAGGAAGGAGAGAATCTAAAGGTGATTGTGAAAGAATGAGAAGAGAGTTTTAACAGGCACAAAAATATATAAAAGAAAATTTTAGATATGAGAAGCGGGGAAATTTTCACACAATATAGAGAGAGGCTAAAAAAGATGATTAGAAAAAGAAAATATATACTATGAGATTTTTTACAACTTTGAGAGAAAAAATGGTCGGGAAGGAAGGAAATTATATATAAAGCAAAAGATATCATTCCTAAATTCCTTTTACGAAACATCTCAAATGATCGAAATTCGTGATAGGAAAGACGTGATTATAAAGATGGACAATAGATATACAAAATGTAAATAAAAAATATAGTATACTATATAACATAGCAGTCTATAAAGAGCAGTGAAGGATCATATTGAGAAAAATATGTCAAAAAACGAAAGACAATAAACAAACAGAACACTAATATTATACAAAATAAGGAGTGAAGAGATAAAAGAAAAAATTAATAGAACTAGCGTATATACCAAGAAGTAAAAAAGCCCAAGAACTAAGCAGCACCAGGAGCAGAGAGGACAACACAGAAGCGCCCACACTACAGAGCAATACAGATTTCCCGAAGCCCCGTTTGCATGATACTTCACGTTCAAGTAAAACGTCACAGTCAGTCGCCGTTGTTATGTAAATCCTTCTCGATTTCGGGATTTAATACTGGCGGCTGCGCCGGAAGTAGTATTTTTGTTTACAAAACATATGATGTTTCGCTCGGATCTATGTGCTCTGTCTCTGCATTTTTTATATTTTAGTTTAACGTTCTTATATTCAAGGATACTGTTAATATGCGTATCATTTCTTTCAAAATAGGTAAGGTGAGTAGAGGTAATAAGAGTATTGTTTTACAATTGTCAGCTCATTCGACCGGGCGCGCTACTGCTACAGCTATTCCACGCTGGTACACTCCAAAATTTCCTGTTCTACTGATATAGGTTACATGGTCAATTTTTTTCAATGTTACAGGAGTTTCCGCAGTCGATTATATGCACGCGAGCTGCACTCGGGCTTCTGGAAACGCAGCTTTTATGTGTTCAATGGCCTCAAAAGCAAAAGAGGGAAATTATGTCTTGAGGAATGATAAAACGGTGTATGTTTAAAGGATTGCGTACTAGGCCATGGTATGACAACGGGTAGTTTGCAGTGATTATAGAAATTAGGGGGAATCGTCTAGAAGTAAATTAGAACCAGTGTTGTATTTGAAGCGAAGAGAAAGGGAAGGTTCGATAGAGAACTATTGTGTACACATGTGGGATGAGGAGCTTGTTTTGTTTCGTGGTTCTGAAACGGTTCCTGAAGGACCTGTACATTCAGCACGAAGAAAGATTAAACTAGAAATAGGATCAGGAAGAAACAGAGTTTCAATTACATAGGAGTAAATATACACGATGAAGAGAATGGCTGTGGTTGGAACAGGAGAAGCTAATATGGATGGAAATGACAGTTGAGGTGACAAACGTGAGTATTATGGTAATAGAGACATGGAAGAGATAATGAATTGCTATGTATGTGTGTGTGGTTAGTCAGATGAACTGGGTTATGCGTGCAGAGGAGGCCTAGATCTTTGTTCTGCTGTGTGATAGGAGCAGGTATTTTAAGGTGGTAAAGTGGAAGAAATGAGCAAAACTGATTGGAACATGCAAGAAAGAATGAAAGAGCCAGAAGAACATGGGAATATGGTTGCGAAATTAGCGAAGATTATTGTTGAGGTGGAAGTGTTTTAAACACATGCGTCTTATGGGAATGGCAAGAAGGAGTACGATCCATCAGTTGGGTTTTATCTGGTGTCGACTAAAGGATGATAGTGGGAATAGGAGTTCTTATATGACTGTGGAACTCGAAGTGAAATGGGAGAGTGGCAAGGTGCGTACTATTGAGGCGTGAGGGGCGATGCTTCGGTTGGGACGGTGCACAAGAGGAATAACACGTGGTGAAACTGTTGGACAAAATTTTGGCTGGAGTGACGGTTGAACTGCGTAATGTATACAGACTCCAGGGTTTAATAAACGCTTTTAGAATGCTAGGTTTTAATTCTGTCAGACACAGTCTATAAAGAAATCTTTGAGAAGTGGATATCATTGTGGATGAAAGGGAACAATGTAGAAGTATGGTGCATATAAGAAAGTAGTCGTGTCGCGTGGGTGAGCAGCGATAGAGCAGTTGGCTGGATGTTGTGTTTGACCAAATGAAGAGTAGATGTTAAGGGTATAAAAGTCAGTGTTGAAGTTAAACAAGGGGAGGGAGAGAAAGGTATTATGAATTTGTATTTTTTTTATGTTTTTGTCTTTTTTTCAGCATGTTGTCTGGGCTTTCAACTTCTTTATCCATCAATCATGCATTGTATTGTTTGAAGACTTTTTTCGGATACAGACTGCAAGCATCACTGATGTTTAGGAGCTATCGTATAAGAGCCCTATTTGTCGTTTTTATTTACTTCTGTCTTGCTAATCTTGTTTCATCTCTCTGCTGCCAGTTGTAGCGGATGATAGTATTTGGCCCCAAGAGATATTTATAGTAAAAGATAAAGGAATTGAAGGTTGGTGGATTCCTCTAATTAGGTGGAACATACGGCTGGAAGGGAATAGAAACAAAGGCCAGAGAACCAAAGGGATTCACTGTCCGAGCCTTGGGAGGATTGCACTGGAATATGATTACAGTAAGTGATATATCTCCCTCCCATTCTTATAAAAATTAAGTAAATAACTTACACCTAAAACTAGATTATCTTATAGCTACAGTGGTGGCTAATTGCAAATTTTAAATAGTCACATTTTTTATTTGTCGCTAACACAATGGCTACGTGGGAAGTCGATCATCTTCGGTTTAACATAGGTGGGTAGTATTAAGTTTGGTAACCTTTAGGATAGGACCTTTTTTAAATCAATGGGAATTAGTTAGGGATGCTTATAGGGATGAGATTGATAGTTAAGAATGAAAGAAAATAAGTTGCATATAAAATGTTAGTGAAAAATGTGATACTTGCGTTAGGTATAGGAACACCCTTAGTAGACCCAGTATTGATATTAAATCTGCTATTTACAAGAGGAGGTTAGTTATTATTATTGCTGTGTGTTGTTGTTAATTATTAATTGTTTATATTGATTATTAATATTATTATTATTATTTTTTATTATTATTATTATTTATTTTCATATATTATTATTATTATTATTATTATTGATTATTATTATTATTATTATTATTATTATTATTATTATTAATTATTATTATATTATTATTATTATTATTATTCATTATTTATTATTATTATTATTATTATTATTTATATTAATTACTTGATTATTATTATTATTATTATTATTATTATTATTAATTATTAATTACTCTTTATTTATTATTATTAATATATTATATATATATATTATATTTAGATATATTATATATATAATTTATATATTTTTATAGTCTAATTATATATATGCTATTAATATATAATATATAAATATTAATGTTATATTATTTATTAATTACCTGTCAAAACAAATTGAAGTCAGGATGAGGTTCAATATTCTTCAGAGCCTGAAGTGCTGAGCGGACGAGGGCATATGGAGCATCGCAAAGGTAGTTTCCAAAATGTCCTGTTGAATTTTGACTACCGCCTGAAGATTCGTGACACATATTTTTGGCATCTCCAGTTTCACTATAGTCAAGATCCCAGTGTATATCCGTAATTTGCCAAAACTTTCCTTAAAAAAAAATTCTTTAATTAGTAATAATCAATATTAATTAAGAGTTGGAAGAGAAAACTATTTGACTTTTCATATTAAACTAATTGAAACTAGATAAAAAAAAGTTAATAAACCTTATACTTGATCAGCTAAATGTAAAGGTATATAATTTACAAAGTACTTGGGATAAAAATAAATCTATAAGACAAAATTATGAGTATCTTAATTGATCCCTCTCAAAAACCTTTAATTTCAATTATCAGAGCAATAACACTTACTTTGTTCGAATTAGTTTAAATATTTTTTTAGCATAAATTCTGACACAAATGTCTATTGTACTAAAGAAAAGTAAATAACCACAGATGGCAGATCAATAAATTTGATCTGCAGCATTCAATTTGCTTATTCTGCATATGTGATGTTTTTCATCATTGTGTGACGTACGATTCTCATATTTGGTATGTTTTCACTATTAAAACTTTTTTGAAATGAAAAAAGTCTATATTTGGTTTATTTTGACTATTGAACTCTTTTTGAAAGGAAATAGTCTATATTTGGTTTGCTTTCACTATTGAAACTCTTTTTGAAAAGAAAAAGTTTATATTTGGTTTGTTTTCACTATTAAAACTTTTTGAAAGGAAAAAGTCTATATCTGGTTTGTTTTCACTATTGAAACTCTTTTTGAAAAGAAAAGAGTCTATATTTGGTTTATTTTCACTATTGAAACTCTTTTTGAAAGGAAAAAAGTCTATATTTGGTTTGTTTTCACTACTGAAACTCTTTTTGAAAGGAAAAAAATATATATTTGGTTTGTTTTCACTAATGAAACACTTTTTTTGAAAGGAAAAAAGTCTATATTTGGTTTATTTTCACTATTGAAAATCTTTTTGAAAGGAAAACGTCTATATTTGGTTTGTTTTCACTATTGAAACTTATTTTGAAAGGAAAAAGTTTATATTTGGTTTATTTTCACTATTGAAACTTTTTTTTAAAATGAAAAAGTCTATATTTGGTTTATTTTGACTATTGAAACTCTGTTTGAAAGGAAATCTATATTTGGTGAAAATTGGTCTATATGTTTGTTTTATCTTTTAAAGCTACTGGTTCAAATGTAAATGTTCTGCAAGGAATATATTTTGAGCTATGGGGTCCAAGTGTTTTTGGGAGGCTCACCCTTTTAATTTCGCGGTCCCATATTTGATTTATTTTCAAAAGAATTCAAGCAAAAAAGTCTATATTTGGTTTTTCACTACTGAAACTCTTTCTTAAGGGAAAAAAGTCCTATATTTGAGTTTTGTTTTCACTACTGAAACTTCTTTTTGAAAGGAAAAAGCTTTATTTGGTTTGTTTTCCCTATTAAAACTTTTTGAAAGGAAAAAAGTCTATATTTGGTTTGTTTTCACATTAAAACTCTTTTGAAAGGAAAAAAAAAAAATCTCGTATGTACAAAAGTCTCGCGAGTGACCCACTACCACCAATACCATCATCATCAACTCTATCATTCAAACTGTTGAATCACTATCTCCTTATACTATGACTGTTACATCGAAGACTTTGAACTATCAAGTAGCATAACCTTTCCTTGGGAGAGAACTCTTGTCCCTCCTTCCCTCCTTTTTCTCCAAAGTCTTATCTGTAAAGTTTATAACACGTCCATCTTATATTTAGCAAACTTCCCTTGACTTCAACACTCTTAACATACCATGTAGCTAGGGATGTCGGTATTTAATTTTAAGCAATTTGATATTTCCAGTTTTCTTGGATTACTTGAAACATATAACTCTTATACTCTACAACGTCATCTTATCTGATAGAGCATCTAAACTTTTTCCCCCAGGCAAATGTAATTTAGTACTATATAATATATATATCAGTAATCATACGTACTATAATATATCACAGCACTATCCTATCAATAACTATACACTACTTATAATCTCAAGAGTATACATACTCTACATATTCAATATCATAATCATAAAACTACGCTTTTGCCAATATATATATATATATATATATATATATATATATATGATATATATATATATATATATATATAAAAGTAAAAAAATTATTTTTGCATTAATTCACTATTTAGCGATTAAAAAAATTGTACTTTGAAGAAAGATTCTGTGAAAGTCCTTTTCACTCATCCGTTTCTTCCTCATCCTTTTCATTCTTCCCTCGAAAAAAAAAAAAACTGACCTTAAGTCAAAAGTGGTAAGGAGAGCAAAAGTTAGTGAGGAAATGGTATCCCCGAAAATCGAATCTTGAAACGAGACCAAACAGAGTCCATACCAGAAAAGATTTAAAGTTTGGTAGAGATATTTGTTGGAAAGGAATGTGTGGTTAGGCAGTTCGTGTGATAGAATAGGATAGTCATTGCTTAACAGAAGGTGCTTAAAATCTTTAAAAACTCTAGCGTCGTTTATTTACCTTCTCTCTCTCTCTCTCTCTCTCTCATCGTTCTCTCACTTCTCCTTCTCTCTCTCTCTCTCTCTTCTCTCGCTCTCTCTCTCTTCTCTCTCCTCTCTCTCGTCTCTCTCTCTCTCTCACTCTCTCTCTCCTCAATTATAATATATATATAAATTATATATAATATATATAATACTAACAATAATATATAATCTATATTAATATAAATTTTCTTATAGACTATATTATATAATTGTTAATAGTCATGAATGAATAAGTCTGAACATTACTGGAACCCCAAAAAAAAAACTTTTGAAATAAGAATTTATTTACAAAGGGGGATAAAAACTCGGTTTGGAACTCCATGAAATTCTCGCGTGTAATTTTCCTTGCAACTCAAATAAAGTTCTTCGAATGTTTTTTTTTTAGATTTATGTAAAAACAGCAGAGAAATAAAAATTAAGTTTGATTTTTGTTTTGTTCCAAAAGGGTATTTGGATAGTAAAGTTTATTGCTTCATATAAAATGGAATACTTTTCCTCAATGGAAAAATAAGCATTTTTCTTTACTCTCTCTCTCTCTCTCTCCTCTCTCTCTCTCTTCTCTCTCTCTCTCTTTCTTTTTCTCTCTCTCTCTCTTTCTCTCTCTCTCTCTCTCTTCTCTCTCTCTCTCTCTCTCTCTCTCTCTTTTTTTTTTTTCTCTCTCTCTCGTCTTTTTTTTTTCTCTCTCTCTCTCTTCTCTCTCCTCTCTCCCTCTCTCTCGCTTCTCGTCTCTCTCTCTCTCTTCTCCTCTCTCTCTCTCCTATTTTTTTTTTTAATTGAATTTTTTTTTCTTTGATGCTTATACGTCGTGAGTTTAAAGCAGATGAAACAAACGCTCTTTTCCGATTTAAAAAAATTCTGTAAAGGTCGAAGCATTAAATTATATATATATATATACTATCTTTTATATAAATATATATATATATATATATATAAGATATAGTATATACTATAAATATTACTATATATATATATATTATTATATATATATAATAAATATATACGATACATATATATAATATATATATATATATATAGATATATAATATATATATATATATAACTATATATATATATAATATATATATTATATATATATATATATAATATATATACTATAATATTATATATATATATATATATATATATAGATATATATACCACCTTATATATATATATATCATATAATATATATAATTATATATTATTGATTATATATATATATATATATATATATATAATGTTTTGTCATTTTTTATTTATATATATATATATATATTATATATATATATATATATATATATATATTTATACATATATAATATATATATATATATTATATATATATATAAGACTAATATATATCCTATATCCTTATAACGTAACTGCGATATATACCACACTCAACACGCCCATACTATCCCTATACATATAGGATATATATATATATATATATTATATATATATATATATATCCGTTCACCTTCGAACTTATCAATAAATGTAATAAAATATTTTCATCACAATTACAAAACTTTAATACTAGATAAAAAGTTTGATAAAAGTCGTCACATTAAAGTTCTGTTTTTACGCTTAATACAAACATTATAAAAGTTGCAGCTTGCATTGTTAATAAGCTGATTATCTATTTCTTATCCAATTGGAAGTTTTTTTCCTCACCTATACCCATAAGATCGAAGGGAAAAAATTGGCGCCCGCCACGGTACAAAAGGGGCTCATTTTGCAAAAAATAATTCTGTCTGCCTTTTTTCCCATCAGTTTTAATTTGTCGATGATTTTGGACATTTGTAAAAAAAAATTCGGTTAGACCCATTTTCTCTTCCGTTTTTTTTGTGTCTACCGATTGGAGCTGTTCGGGTAGAATGATTTTTGGTAAAGGGTCGATCCTTTCGACCAATATCATACGTATTTTCTTTCTAATATCGATTATTATCGATATTTTCTTTTCTTTTTATTAAAAATTTATATTTTAATATTTTCATTTAATTAATTATATTATATATATATATATATATATTATATATATATATATATATATATATATATATATATATATGTAATATATATTTTATAAATACTAATTATTTATATATATATATATTATATAATATCCATGGTAACCAATAACTATCCTATATATCAAATACATCGAAAACCCACCTCCTCCGATTCATATATTCACTGGTTCTCTTATCACGAATTTTGAACTAAAAAGCAGTTCTTTCAAATTTATTCCTACGAGCTTTCAGAATCTGTGCATACGATGCCCATTTGAACACCCATTCACTACATATACTATCCCACCTACGCATATACTATATAGATATATATATATATATACTATATATATACTTAAAACAAAAACTTTTTCATAAACCTGAACTAGCGGGGCCCCATAACCGGACGACCTAATCTATATGGATCGCACGGATCGTCTCCGATAAACCCTAGGACCTACCTAGATGACATCTACGTCGCCCGTAAACCAAGGACTTAAACTAAGCGATGGATCTTACGTGCCGCTAAACCTAGACCTAACCTAGATGAATCTACGTCGCCGTAAACCAAGACTTAACCTAGATGGATCTACGTTGCCGTAAACCTAGACCTAACCTAGATGAATCTACGTCGCCGTAAACCAAGACTTAACCTAGATGGATCTACGTTGCCGTAAACCTAGACCTAACCTAGATGGATTATACGTCGCGCGTAAACCAAGACTTAACCTAGATGGATCTACGTGCCGTAAACCTAGAACCTAACCTTGAGATGAATCTACGTCGCCGCGTAAACCAAGACTTACCTAAGATGGCATCTACGTTGCCATAAACCTTAGGACCTAACCTAGATGAATCTACGTTGCCGTAAACCAAGACAACCTGACGAACTGGCTATATCTACAGGTCACACGCAGCTGTATGCACTCGACGCTGCTCCTCTTAGCAACGAACACTGACCTATAATCACCTCCGATGAAACCCTTAGTTCATCCCAATCACGTAATCTACGTTCCACTCTGCACACTACTAGTAGTAAACCAAGACTTAAAGCCTAGATGGATCTACGTTGCCGTTAACCTAAACCTAACCTAGATGGATTATTACGGGCGTAACTAATTTCAATTCTTGTGTAAGTCATTAAATTCGAATTTCAATGCTTTCAAAAAAAATTTGATGTAAAATATCGATATCTACACATACATGCTCCAAAGTACACAGATCCCCAGATAGTACACTAATCGATATAACCAACCTATAACGATATACCAGTCCCGTATCTGAATAGCTGCTCCGCAGCCACATACGCCGCCAGCATCTGTCCTCCCGACTACTACTGCTGCATAACTGCTCCCACAGAAATCATGATATCTTCAGACGCGCAGTACTGTCTAGAACCTGATATAGAGAGAGAGCGGTCGCTCCAACTATATGACCTCGACATCTTCATGAGAGCTACAACGTATGATCATACATATAGAATTTAGCGTCGATACCAGTTATAATCTTCGACATTATCAAATTGACCATCTCGACGCTGATAGAAGACAAGCGTCGACATTAATGCCCACAGATATATAATTATAGTTAGCACCGTCCCTAATCTTCTAGCACATCCACCGGCTTATGTGAACATTAACTTTGTCGACACTTTGGACAGATTTGGAAATTTTGCTTAGTGTCCTGTCGACCATTTTACCTGTCAACCCTTTTTCCCGTCGACGATTTGAGGTAGTCACCCTTTTTCCTATAGTTAGAGGGGTGCGGACTAGCCCAAATTGTCGACAGGGAAAATGGCCGACATTTCAAATGGCCGACACACCATCAAAAAAAATCCCATCCATCTCGCCTCAGCGTTAGGTTAGGTTAGGTTAGGTTAGGTTAGTTAGGTAGTTAGTTAGGTTAGGTTAGGTTAGGTTAGGTTAGGTTAGTTATGTTAGGTTAGGTTAGGTTAGGTTAAGTTTTTTTGGATTCGTTAGAGAAAGTAGTTAGGTTAGCGGCTATAGAGTTAGGTTAGCCTTAGTTTAGGTAGATAGGGTAGGACGAGGTTAGATTACGTAGTTAGGTTAGGTTAGTTAGGTGAGGTAAGTGTTAAGTTAGGTTAGGTTAAATTTTTCTTGGATTCGTTAGAGACACTCTAAATAACCAGATTTTTTTTTTTTTTTTTTTCTTCTTATTTTTTAAAAATATGTTGACCATTTGGTACTAGCTTCGGAGGGGTTCGAACGTTTAACTTTTGCTTTAGAGGTAGACCCAAATCAATATTAGCTTTTATTATTATTGCTCTTCGATTTATCCTCTATTCTTTCCAAGGTTTTTAAATCAATACTTTGCATGAAAATTATCTCAAATTCTCCTAGCCTAATCCCAGATCGCTACTTTTCTGAATGGACCGCTTGACTGATCATATAATCGTTTTCTTCACTCAGATTCATAGACCTTTGCTCTTCTGTGAATCTTTTGTTTTGATGCTGAACAACAAATCGGAAGCTTTTTTGAAGATCTGGTACAAATCTTTGAGTTTCAAACTTTCTCCTTTCATTATCTATTATTTTGGTTTGTTTACAGCCTCTCTATACCAGATGATGTAAATAGACACAGTTCATCTTTTAAATCAGCCAGTAGAGGGATTCTTCATGGTCCTGTTTTATCTCCTACTCTCTTTCTACTTTTCTTCAATGACCATCAATCTGTCACCTCATCGAAAATCAACTCTTTCGCCGATAACTCCACCTTTCTCCACTCTTTTCATCCCGAAAAGCATTAAACACAATTTCCAGCAGATGATGATGGGATAGTTGCCTTAGGACTACTGATCTATGATCTTTCTCTAATGTTTAAATGAGTGAGAAAAGCAAAGTCTTTTTCAATCTCTCATAAACTCAATTTTTTCATTTGACTTATGATATAATCTTCCTTACAATTACGGTACAGCCTCATCTCTTGATGGTAATTTTATTTTTCTTCTCTTTGACTTTTTGTCCTCCACTTTTCGATATTTTGGTGAATCTTCTCTTCAAACTTTTCTCTGTTTTTAAGTCCACTTTCTCATAATCTTCCTTGGAAGAATGACAGTACTTATTTAACTAAAGATACTTCTAAGGAATTGGAGCTTTGAAAATCATAACTACGATGACCCTAATTCCTTGCCATTTATGAGGATGTCAATTACCTTGCTTGGAGTAAGCACGAATTTAACGTCTAAGGAATTTCTTCTTTTAAAGTTAAAGTCTAGGGCTTTTCGCTTATTCACAGTCACTGACACTTTCCAATCTCTCAACAGCCATTGAGTTGTTTCATCACTTTCTTAAAACCGTCGCCATAATTACATCATCCTTTCCTTAGATCACGTGTGACTTCTTAATTCTTATTTAATAATTTTATTCTTTCTCTGTTCAGCTTTTATAACCTCATACTTTACCACTATGCTCATTCTTTACAATACTCTATTGGTATAGTCTGGAATGTTTTTCCTTTTATTATATTTACTATTGTTAATTTAGGGAATGTATGTATTCAGGGTTGTTCATGAATATTTGGAACACTTTCACTTCAAAACACCTCCTTATTCTTAAACTCATATATATAATAGATAATATATAAGTTATATATATATTATATAATATATATATTTATATATATATATAGTATATATATATAGTATATATATAGTATTATTGTACACGATACCACCACCACGGGCAGGGTCCTTTTCAAAAGGAGGTGGCAAAAAATAAATAAATATAAAACAAAACAAAAAAATTACAAAAAGGAAAAAAAAATTAAAATAAATGGAAAGTACCCACGCCTGTCCTTACCTAACGCAATTTCTTGCTAGGTGTGACGCCAGACGCGCGGCTTAAATAGAGGAAGATTGAATATTGCAGGGAAAATAGAAGAAGGCAAGGAGTTCTACAAAACAGATGTGACTGGAAAGAAGGGGTCACCCCAACAAGTGATCCTTGAGTGTCCAATATTCAGACAATTTTCATTTGATAACAAGGCACCTCTTGTGTTACGAGGGTGACGCAGTGGTGGAGGAATACGAGAGGTCAATTCTTTCAAGAACAGCCTGCCAGTTGTAATACCTATAGAAAAGAGATAGGGCCATGTCACGCTCGCAGAGAAAGAGGGTCAAGGAAGTCAGAAAGTATGGGACAGTTTATAAACCTCTTAGCCTTAGCTTCAACTCTATCTAAAAGGAGGGTGGAACCGGATCCACCCCAAATGTGAGAACAGTATTCCATACAGGGTGAATAAGACCCTTTTATAACTGGAGTTTCTGAGGAGAAGAAAAAAATTCCCGCAATCTGAACAGAATTCCCAGCTTTTTTAAGGCCATTTTAGCAACCGATGTGATACGAGGTCTCCAGGAATATTCACGGTAATCTTATGTTTAATCAAAAATGTTTATGTTGCTTACAGGTAAGACATTGGAGTATGCGAAGGGGATAGGAAAGTTGGGAGGTGTTTTAGAGAGGGAGATATGAAGAAGTTGAGTTTCAAAGAAGTTGAATTTCACAAGATTGCTGTTACCCCACTGAGAAATCCCGACCAGATTGGCAAGATTTGAATCGGAGAAACAAACGAGGGAGCACAATTGAAATGAGTGGAAGAGTGGAGAGTTGAGTTCCGTCGGCATAAGAGTGAGGCAGAGTTAGAAGTTGAGGCCTAAGAAGATCGTTTGATGAAAGTAGGACAAGTTGGAAGATCAAACATGAAACCCTGAGGAAAACACACAATAAATAATGAAAGAAGGAGAGGTTGCTCCATCAACAAAAGCTGAAATGGAACGATCTGAAAGAAAACAAGACAAGAGTAAGCAAAACAAACGAAGGAAATCCAATGGAAAGTAGCATAGAGAGTAGCGAACATGCATGTCATCACTGTCAAAAGCTTTAGATTGTACGCTACCACACAAGAACTCCCCAAGGTCCTTAGGACAGAAGACCAAAGATCAAGTGAGATAGGAAAGAATGATACCACTTGATCTCGAACGTTCGTAAGTCCATACTGACGATCTGAAAGAAGGGAGTAAGATTCTATTTGAATCAAGGAAAGGAGAAATTAAGGAGAGTTTAAAGATTTTAGATAGAAAAACAAGTTAAGGAATAGGTCGATAGTTAGAAGGATAGAGCGGCTACCTTTTTTCGGGATTGGCTGAATAAAAGCGCGCTTCCAGTACTGAGGAAAAGTATTGGTATTAAGGCATAGAGAATACAGTTGAACGAGGACAGGTGCCAGCTCAGAAGCACACTCCCTCAAAACACGAGGAGGAATATATATATATATATATATATATATATATATATATATATATATTTAAAGATGCTGTTTATATATATATAGTAGTAATATATATATAAGTATATATAATATATATATATATATATATTATATATATATATATATATATATTTTCAAAGGCTGTTTGAATTAATTTTATTTTTACCAACAAATATATATTTATATTCTTTTGATAGTCTAAGAGTGTGATTTTGTTATTATGATTCAAATGCAAATTCAAATTTAAATTCAAAGAAGTTTATTCAGAGTCTGTACAACAGTTTGCTTATCATTAAAATAATATTTAAAATTTTTTGTTTGAATTGAAAGGAGTTCCTGGGGTGACGATAGCTTCTTTTAAACCAAGTGATGTTGTTAATAATAATAATAATAATAATAATAATAATAATAATAATAATAATAATAATAATAATAATAATAATAATAATAATAATAATAATAATAAATAATAATAATAATAGCAATATTAAAATATTAATAATATAATAATGATAATAATAATCATAATGTAAATAAAATAATAGATTTATTTAAAATATTAAAGTAATAAGTAATAATAATATAAATTATTAATAATATATAATTTGAATAATATTAAAAAAAATATAATAATAATATAATATATAATAACAATAACAATATAATAATATAATAATAATAATAATGAATGAATAATAATAATAATAATAATAATAATAATTTCAGTATATTAATAATATCATTTACAGAATATTGAGTCACAAGACTATTAGTAAAACAGAAGATCAATATTAATAATGATTAATAATATAACGTAATAATTAAATAATGATATAATAATAATAAGTAATAATAATATAATAATAATCAATAATTAATAATAATAATAATTAATAAATAATAATAAATAATTCATAATAACATTTATCCTAAAAAACAAAACAAAATTGTAATAATAATAATAATAATAATAAAATTGTAATAATAATAATTAATAATAAAATACTACTACTACTACTACTAACTACTACTACTACTACTACTACTACTACTACTACTACTAATACTAATAATAATTTTAATAATAATTATGCCATTACGATTTATAAATAATAATAATAATAATAATATAATAATAATAATAATAAATAATTAGATAATAATAAATAATAAAATAATAATACTAATAATAATAATAATATATAATAATAATAATAATAATAATAATAATAATAATAATAATAATAATATAGAATAATAAGATTTATAATAACAAGGTAATAATGTTATTATTATTTTTAATTATTATAATACTAATTATAATAATTTATAATACAATAATATAATAATTAATATAATATAATAATATAATATGATAATATATAATAATCAATAATAATAATAATAACAATAATAATAATTAAAATAATAATAATAATAATATTAATAATAATAATAATAATATAATAATAATAATAATAATAATAATAATAATAATATAATAATAATAATAATAATAATAATAATAATAATAATAATAATAATAATAATAATAATAATAATAATAATAATAATAATAATAATAATAATAATAATAATAATAATAATAATAATAACTAATAATTAATAATAATTATATAATAATAATCGGAACTTTATACTACATAAAATAATCATAATTATAATAATTAACAATAATTATAATATAATAATAATATAAAAAAAATTTAAATAAAAAAAAAATTATATTAATAAAAAATAAATAATTAAAAAACATATATAAAATTTAAATAAAATAAAATTTTAATAAAATAATAATAATAATAATAATAATAATAATAATAATAATAATAATAATAATAATAATAATAATAATAATAATAATAATAATAATAATAATAAGAATATTAATAATAATAATAATAATAATTAATAATAATAATAATATATAATAATAATAATAAAATAATAATAATATAATAATAATATAGATAATAATGAATTAATATAATAATAATAATAATAATAATAATAATAATAATGTGCATAAAATAAAACAGCAATTAAAATATTAATTAAATGAATAAAATTTTTTGTATTAAAATATTTTATCATAATTTATAGTAAGGAATTTTTTTTTTTTTTTTTTTTTTTTTTTTTTTTTTTTTTTTTTACGTTTTCTTTCTTTTAACTTTAAGTTTAGTGGAAAAAAGTTTTCTAAGAAAATCTTATGCGAATTGCCTATCATTTCAGTGTTACAACCTCCTTCTAAACTGATTACCAACACCAAAGAAAAAAAAAAAAAAAAAAAAAAAACTTTGCTGCGAATCTTGTTTGTTTACGAGAAAGATTGTGTTCGTATGTTTTTTTTCCTTCTTCTTCTTCTTCTTTTTGAAGAGATGATATAAAAAAAACTTTTTCTAAAGTTTTTTTTCTTTTTTTCTTTTTAAATGTTCTTCGTATCTCGCATATCTATTTTCTTGTGGTTGTATATTAGATCTAAATATTTATAAGATGGTTTCAAAAATTATTTTCAGACCTTTGAAATGACTTACGGAAATATGAATTAGTTCTTAAAATGTTTTTGTATATTTAGACAGCAACTTAAATATCAAAGAAATGTTGACGATTTTTTAACATTCTTTCTTCCTGTTTTTAAACTGAAACATAAGAAATTAATAATAAATAAATATATATATATATATATATATATATATATATATATATTATATATATATATATATATAATATATATATTATATATATATAATATATATATATATATATATATATAATATATATATATTATATATTATATGTTATATATATATATATATATATATACTATAATATATATATAATATATATATATATTCTAACCCTACAACACTTCAATAAACTAAATCATCTATAATTCGCTACAGTTCCCCTTAGTCTCCTTACCCTTATATAAGGGTACTATTACTGCTCTCCTCTAATCCCTTGGAACTATACCCTCCATAAACGCTTTGCTACACAACTTCCAAATCCAACAATCATCATCTCGTCTCCGTTCTTGATCATTTCACCAGTAATTTCATCTATATACTGCAGTTTTAAACCATTGCTTTGCAACTTCTCACTCTACCCATTACTTCCTCCTTGCTAATGATCTCATCCCCAAATATACCTATTCCTTCTGCGCCATCAAACCACACAACATTCATATGCACCTTTTCAATTTCTGTTAATGTATACAGAGTTTCGAAGTGTCCTTTCCACATTCCCCTCACATCCGTTTCATCAGTTATGAAAGCACCATCCCTATTCATTATTCGAAGCAGTTTCCCTTATTCTCATTCTTAACCTTTCGGACTTCCTTCCAGAAGAGCTTCCTTTCCAATTGTAAGTCCCCATTCATTCTCCTTCTAAACTGCTCATTTAACTCATTTTTTCTCCTACGTATGCACCTTTTAGTATTTCTTTTTTCCTCCTTATATAATTCCAAACATCTTTCTTTCGAAACCTAATCATTGGCTTTTAATACATTCAACCAAGCCTTCTTTTTTGCTTTTAACAGCTTGCATCACCTGCTTTCATTCCACCACTCACATGTTAACATTCTCTTAACTTTCCTAACTTTAAGCACATCCACATTACTTTCCCTTGCACTGCGACTCAACTGTTCCTTCATTTGCTCCCGAGATTTTTCAGTTTTCACACTTTGTACATTCAACTGATTTTTACTTTGGCGAGTGCCTTCTTAGATACTTTATCCTTAATTATTTGTTCCCTTTAACTTCTTCACTTCTTAATTCTGTTCTACCCACTTCCTTCCTAATCACCTTCCTCTCCATCCAAGCCCCACTAACTTAATTTTACATAAAACAACATAATGATCCGATAATCCCATTCCTAACCCTCTCACTGACTACCACATCCAACACATACTTCAACATTTCCTTCTTCACCAAACACAAAATCAATCATAACTTTTCACTTCGATACATCTCTACCTACACCAACTCCTAGTATACTAATGGATACTCTTGTGTTTAAAAGAAACGTATTACTTACACACATACCTTTCTCTTCACAGTAAATCAAATCACCTTCCTACCATTATCATTTTCTACGAACATACCGCCAAAACCACTGTGTTATACCATCCCTTTTTTGATCGCCTATCCAACCATTCAGGTCCCCAACACTATCAATCTGAAGCTTCTACTCACCCCATCCAAACATCATTCAGTTATCCCAAAAAATCGTAACTCTCTTCAACGTTTTCCTTCAAATGACCATACCGTCCACAACAACACATACCTTGGCCCTTTTTCAAACTTAAATTTAACCATTAGAATTTCTAGTACTCACACACACAAAGTCTAACATAGCTCTGTACCACAAGTCACCATCAAATTGCGAAAACTCCTTTCTCTTCCCCCTCTCATTCCTGTTCATACCAGCATCACACAGTCATTTCACACCGACATCACCCACTGCATTTTACCGTTTCTTTCATTCTTTTGTTTCAGTCAGCAGCGAGCAAATCAAATTTTTGCCCCTTGTCTAAAATACAATCTCATCACCGTCTCTCTCCTCTTCTCGCTCAACATTCATTCCTCTGATATTCTATGGTACCCAATACGATTCATCGGACAAGTTTTTGACGAAAAATAGAAGGCCGTTTACGGCGATCACGACTTCTCCGAGCATGCATTAGCAAATTCCTAGCAGAGATAAGTGGTAGTGAGTTAAGCCAACGCCAAATTACAGCCGTCCCTTATGTCCCTTCTACGAATGCAGGAACTAACGATGTGGGCATTATTTTTTCCCCACACATAGGGATATAAGTAGTAGGGATGTCTTTAAGATGTTGTCTAGAAGAGGGGTGAGGACGTTAAGTATGTGTATATGATATGTTGGATAAATGGTGGTCCAGTAAAGATGTTTGCCTAAAGGATCAAGTGTGTAAAGAAAATGGACGCAAAAGAGAAAGTGCGAATCATTAAAAAATGGGAGGTTGTTTCATCGCTTCGAGTATGCATATACTCTCCCTCTATAATCGCTTCGAGTATGCGTATACTCTCTCCTCTATATAAATATATATATATTTAATATATATATATATATATATATATATATATATATATCTATATATATATAATATATATATATATATATATTTATATATATATATATATATATAATTAATATATATATATTATATATATATATATATATATATATATATATATATTGATATAAGTATATAATATATGATCAAATTGTATATATAGTATATATATATATAGTGATATATATATATATATTATATATATATAATAATATTTATTATAAATATAATATACACTATATATATATCTATATATTATATATATATATATATAATATATATTATATATTATATATATAGTTATATATATAATATATATATATATGTAATATATATATATATAATATATATATATATATATATAATATATATATTATATATTATATATATATATATATATATATATATATATATATATATATATATATATATACTAAAACCTTAACTAGTTAGGTAAAGGGGATATGAGAAAGATTGTTACTTTATATGTTTATTTCTTAGAATTAATTAACTTAAAATTTCACAGTCAATAATAATGATTATTAATAAGTTATTAATGCTTCACCTCGATTAAAAGAATGAGATATAATGTTTATATTTTTAATGAGCTTTCTTTATAATACGTCAACCACTCTTACATTCTCTTTTTATAATATAAGGCACAGATTATTAAGTTAATTAATCGAGTGAGTTC
>JABUQX010017413.1:57500-60538 GCA_015478945.1 Trachelipus rathkii | reverse complement strand
TTTGGTGAGCAATGCCCTACGCCTAATAATAGGTGTCCACGTACGCCTGTTAATAACCCATGTTCCTTATCTCAATTATATTATTACATTATTTCCTCCCATTAATGTAACGAAACTGACTTCCACCTCCGGGAATTGCTACCAGCTTAATTAAACACACTACAAGTTGCCCCTAACCTATTTATACAATTTTTATTTTCACATTATATATCTCACAAAATATATATATACTAATATCTTACTTATTGCGACAAATCATTAGGGGTAAACAATCTCAACTTACAACTATTCCTTCACCAATAATAATCCCAAGAAGATCTTATAAATCGATATTGAGTATAGTACTCCGAGTCAATAATAAGGAATTTAAATCAAATAAAACCAATTATTATCTTTAGACTGCTCAGCAAACTCAATTAAAAATAAGCCCCTTTTAATAAAAGGTAAATATTGAGATAAGACGTACCCCTTAATATACCCCCCTGAGTCAAATCACTGTTAACTTTTCAAAATTCCAAAGAGAGAAATTCGGAGCTGATTCAACACCATCTTTACTATCATTTCAAAAGCAACTAATCTATACTACAGAATAACAAAGCTCTTCCCATCCTTCCAGAGCAAGTTATCATCTTATCTAAAAATCGAGCGATCCTCTATCTGAATAACATTCAAACGCTTACCTTTTACTTATTACCCATTCCTGATCGAAATAAAAGAAAACACATCCCAATGGCCACTATTTCTTTAGAACAGAAGACTGAAGATATTTCTTGAGTCAATTTATTAAAAGAATAATCTTAAACTTAATACCATACAAGCAGGAAAAGATCTTATATATACCACTCCGATTTACAAAACGTTTAATAAAGATTTTCCCCTCCTTATTCAGCTAACGAAATTCAAATAAACTATTCACCGGAAGCCTTACTGGAATCAAAATGGCTTTCTAAGTCACTAGAGGACTTCCAACAGATATACAGTATTCATTCAATGAATTATTATGAAAGAGTTCTTATAACTCTTTTTTTTTTGCCGTAGAGTTATTGAAAAAAAGGATCTTAAAATAATGATTTGGATACACAGAAGACAGGTCTCCAACGATAAGATTTCCAACATGAAATGAACCTGTGAGAAAAGTTGTTCTTACTCTATTATAACTTCCACTGTATCGGAAGTCAGGTTAAGTTACCTTGGGTTCTTATCAAGGGATACTTTATATTTAAAATAAAATCTTCTTAAAATATTTTCAAAATAAAAATTAATCCTAAATAATTTTACGTTTTTTTTTTTAAAAAATAAATATATTCCAACGAAAATAATAGATTAATTCGCTCATTTCTCGTTGGAGCTCAAAATATCATCCTTGATAATTCCTAATAGCATATATATTATTAATATATATTATATATATATAAATATTATATATAATATATATATAATATTAATTATATATATATATAATATATATATATATATATATATATTTAATAATATATATATATTATATAAATATATGTATAATATTATATAATATAATAATTATATATATATTTATTTGATCTAATTTTATTAAAATAATAAAAAAAAAAATTATATAGAATTAAAGAAATATATATATATTATATATATATGTTATTTAAATATATATATAAGCATATATATATATATATAATATATATATATATATATTAATATATATATATATTATATATATATATAATATATTATATATATATATATATATATGTAAAATATATATGTATATATATAATTATATATATTATATATAATATTATATATATATATATAATATATATATATTATAAATATAATATATATATATATGTACGCCTCCATTCCAAAAAGATTTAATCTTGTTATGCGTTTGCATATATCCGTGGACTCTTTTTCCCATGAAAGCAGTGGTATATTTTTATCAAATACTATATAATTAATATATATATATATTATATATATATATATATATAATATATATATATAATATATAAATATATGTATTTGTGGTATATATATATATAATATATATATAATATATTATATATATATATAATATATTATATAATATATATATAATATATTATATAATAATATATATATATATATATATATATATGTATATATACCGTATATATATATAATATATAATAATATATATATATATATTATAATATATATATATATATATATATAATATTATATATAAATAATAAATATATTATATATATATCTTATATATTATATATATATATATATATATATATATATATATATATATATATATATATTATATATATATATGTAAATTATATTTATGTAGTATATAGCTGTATATTACGTTAATATGTTATATAATATAAATATATATATATATATATATATTATATATTATATATATATAACTATAATATAATTATAATAATATATATATATATAATATATATATATATATATATATATATATATATATATTATATAATATATCGGGCCTCCTTTCCAAAAAAAGATTTCAACCTTCGTTTATGGCGTTCTGCATATTCCGTGGCACCCTTACCCATGAAAGCCGTCGGTTAATCCACATCAAAATTCAAAGAAGTAAGGCAACACCTAGACTAGTTAAAGCAACGCAAGTTTCAAACGAACTGATGACTTTTCTTGGGATGGCTAGGGTATCTTTGTGGAAGATTTGACGAGGTGAAGAAAATACAGAAAAGGCAAGTGATCAGAGGAAAGAAAGTAGTTTAGAAAGAATATAGAAAAACAGGATCTGAAGTTTAATTATGTTTGCATGATTGGGGTTTATAATCTTTCTTCATACGATAAGGATAACGAATTGGGCTAGACAACTCCTCAAGGCCATTCATATGATAAACGAAACTGTAGGAGCAAGTTCAATACAATGTATCAGAACTAGGAGAGTCTAATACCGGCTAAGCGGTCACTTTAAAAAGATGACAAAAGAGAGAAATGTGTTTCTAGTTGTTCTTCTGTTTGTCATGAATGAAAAATTAAAACATGCA
>JABUQX010017413.1:47500-52500 GCA_015478945.1 Trachelipus rathkii | reverse complement strand
TGAATTCGAACTCATTTCATAAAATTGAAGTGAAAATGTCTTAAAGTCAAATTGAAACTTTAGTATAAAAGCAGCTTCACACCTCTAAAATATTAAAAAAAAAAAAAAATTCAAATTTTGTAAACTATTAAACTATAAGCTAACCTTTGCTTATGTATAGTTAAAATCTATTTAAAACTAACTAAACTCTAAGATAACCTTTACTTAACTGATATATAAGTAATTTATTTGTATATTTAATTTATTTCACTCTGATTGTTATAAAAAAATAAATGAAATAACAAACGCATATGCCCAACGCGAGCTTTCAATACTTTCTTCGATTAAGTAGTTTAAAAAAAAAATTGGCTTCAACTAACTGGAGGCTGAAAATCGACATGATGCCATTATATAATATATATATATACTATATATATATCTATATATATAATAATATATATATAGTATATATAATATATATATATATATATATATATATATATATAGTAGAATAGATAGATAGATAGAATAGATGATAGATTAGATAGATAGATAGATTAGATAGAAAGAGACTAGAGAGAGAGAGAGAGAGAGAGAGAGAGAGAGAGAGAGAGAGGAAGAGAGAGAGAGAGAGAGAGAAAGAATTACATCTATTTTTGTTTCTTTTTTATCTCAAAACTACGATAGCTACAAGAAAACAGATATCATTCGTGGAGACGTTAATTTTTGAAACATGAGAGTCAATTTTCCGAATTGTTTCGTATTCATAAATTTGAATTTTGGTATTGAAAACAAAGCGGTTGTTCTTGATATGCAACCGCAAGTTGCAGGTATGAAGCGTCCACGCGGTCATGATTTTTTTCCACACACACATTTTTCTCCTCAAAAATGTATAGGGCATGTGTTGTAAAGTGTCTGAAACAATCATGTTGGTTTGACATTTGGACTAACTTAAAATTTGATGACGTTTTTTTTCCATTAAATAATAAATATAACCATGTAATCATAATAAGATGCAATTTAATTTCTTTAATATTAATCCTACTAAAAAAATTGAATAAAAATAATAAATAGTGCAACCTAAACATGCAAGTTGTATAAAATGTGGTTGCGCAAACCTCAACCAGGCCAACGAGCCGCCCTGATATATATATATATAGTGCGGAGATCTATATTATATATAATATACTATAATATTATAAATATATATAATATAGTATATATTATATAATATAATATATATATATATATATATATATATATATATATATATATATATATATATATATATATAATTATATTTAATATATAAATATTTCACTTTTCCAAAAAAAAAACATTTTTTGGGAAACTGAAATATTGATATATTTTTTTTCTACTTCTCCGATCAACATCAAATTTTCAAGGCTTGTATATTCCGGCGAGATACATCTTTTTACTTATATTATTTTTTTGCATACTCAAAAGAAAATTTTTTAAAAATTTCCAAAAAGTTTTTTTTTGGGGAAAATATGTTCCAAGAACAAATCCAATAATACTGCATATTCAAAGAAATAATAGTAAAATAGTAAAAAATGTCTTTCTCATTAGACTGCATATGCTCTGAAAATTTCATCAACTTCGCACGAGGAAAAGAAAAAGTATCGCGATTTTTCATTTTAAAAACAAAAAAAAGAGGGTTTTGAATTTCGACATTGCTGAGCACAAATTTCAAAAAATCAAAAAACTACTTCATGCATTTTGTATGTAATAGATTGATCTATGTATATTTCAAATTTGAAATCATTTCGAAAAAAAATTGTAGAAGTTGAAGCGAAAAATGTCAAAAACATAGGTTTTGAAAAAATAAAAATACTGAAAATATCACTACAGACACGGAAAAACACCCGAAAACGACGTTTTATAGGTCAGAAAGAGCTGCGGATTGCTTTTTTCCTATCAAAATTGCCTAAAAATTAAGAATTTTATGTCCATTTTTAGGAGGTGGTAAAAATTGGGCTCAGCCCGAAGCAAATATTAGACCCTGACCTTAAAAGTTTTTTTTTCGATTTGAATGGCTATTTCTGGCTGTTCTTGCTCTAATTCAACGACTTTCTCTTTATAGGAGATATTGTTTTTTTTTCAATACTGTTTTTAGGAGTTTATTATTCCTCACGTTATTTTAGAAATGTTTATCACAACACATTAAGAGACTTTTTTAATTTTTATTTTTTCACTAGCACTTTCTTTAATCGTTAAAAGCATTTTCACAGTTAATTACCTCCTTTTTAATCACTTAATTACACAATCCAATTAAGAAGGGTTATCACCGTGTTTAATTTCTTTAATTAGGCCTGCAATTAGAAGGTTTAAGGGTTAAGAGTCACTTCACTGGGGTTACCAAAAAAGGGTATGCTGAGATACTCAAGCCCTCAATAATTACTTTGGATATTAAAAGGTGGGATGGCTTTATTGCTTATTAAATTTGAAATTTCAATACTCTAGTGAACTATCTTATGCCAATGGGGCAATAAAGATAAATAATAATGGGAAAGTATCAAAATTATGATATTAAACAGTTAAAAGATTATTTGAATAGCACTCGCAGGTGCCACCTTTCTTCAACAAGGTATACAACAGAATTTCGACCGGTGGTGGTGCCTACCTAAGAATGGCACCGCCTGATCATCACATTGAAATTCACGCATCTCATTGATCAATTTGGATGCTTTTAACAGCTTTGAAATGTCCTTAACAACAGGCTTAGCATCAAAAATAACGGCTATCGTTAAAGATATACATGAGGGTATGGATGTCAGCCCTCTTACACTAGGTGCACAGCTGTGTATGGCACACAGGCCCTTACAGACACACTCTAATAATGTGCAATATAAAACTGCTCGAAAACCAGAACATATATATATATATATATATATATAATATATATATATATATATATATATATATATATATATATATATATATATATATATATAATATATATTATTATTTATATATATATAATATATATATATATATATAACTATATATATATATATATATATATATATATATATATATGCAATACGAAAACTGAAATAAATAGTAACTTTCTGATTGGACAACGAATAAGATGGTGCATGAGAGATGAAGAAATGTTTTAGAGGTGCTTCAAGCTGTTGAAAATGTCCAGGGGTATTGTTAAGTACATCGCTACTACATTGTTAAGTACATCGCTACATTCATGTAAAGTACAATACATTAAAACTTTATTGGCCTAGTGAAGACAGCTTGGCACTATTTTAGGTAACGAAGGGAGGTCATTTATTTAATAGGAACATTGGAAATATATTCCCGGAGAGAAAATGTACATACAATATTAACACGAGTGCGTAAAACACGGTGGGTGGAAAGGTACAATGAATTAATGCCATTTACAGAAGCTTTTAATGCAATTGTTGGAGATTTAGGGAAGCTAGAGATGGATCAAGGATATTGAACCTTCTTCAAATGCCTCAAATCACGAGCGAATTTGTTATAAGTTTAATTATTACCCCGGCCTTGCTCTCCTACACTCTTCCATCATGTGCTACATTGCAGTCTCCATCTTTAGTGACAGCAGCTGCTCTTACCCTAGGGTGCTTTGTGGAAAGCCCTAGGGTGCTTTGTGGATTTGTATGAGAATGTTTTAAACTTTGTGTATTCTGTATATAGTGATTGACAAGCCCTAGGGTGCTTTGTGGAGTTGCATGAGCATGTTTTAGACTTTGTGTATAATATATAAGTTATTGACAAGGCCCTAGGGATGCTTGTTGGATTTGCATGAGACATGGTTGTTTGGTGATTGGTTCTGTTGGCGTGACTGGGACAGTCTCGATAGGCCCTTGTGGCTTCTTACTGTCTTTTTATTTCTAATGTTCTAAAAAAATCTTTTGAAATTTGTAATAACGAGGGTATTTGTTATAAATTTAATTATTACTTCAAATTACCCTGTCAACCATTTGGGGTAGGTCCCTCAAATATCTGTTAAAAATTTTATGAATTGTATAAATAAAATTTATCTATACAGTCACATTTGAGTTATTCAGGATTTTAGCGCCAATCTCACCCATAATATCCACTCCAGATTGAAATGTCTATTCTGAAACGACTCAAAACACACTTTCTCAATTCTACAAGAGAGGAAAGACTAACAGAATTGGTTTTAATAAGTGTTAATCATAGCTACGCAATATAAATGTGATTAATCATTTTGCTGTTAAGAGGGCAAGAAGAAGATTTTGTTTAATATATGAAATGAGATGTTTTTTTTCTGGAATTGTTTTATACGATAGATTATTTATTTTATTCTCTTGTATTCAAGTAAAGATATATATATATATACTATATATATTATATATATATAATATATATATATATATATATAATATATATATATATATATATAATATATATATATATTATAATATATATATTAATATATATATATATATAATAGTAATGTATTACTTCAATAAAAGAATAAATAATCTATATATATATATATGTATTACTTCAATAAAAGAATAAATAATCTAACATTGATAGCAATTTCAAAATATAAAAAAGATATTTTATTTATATATGTAAAAATTTTATCTTGATCTCTTACAGCAAAATGATTGATAAACTTTCCTTCAGTTATATTCTATAGCTATTGTATGATACCACTCATTTAAAGCAGTTCTGTCAGGCTTTCTTCTCTTGTAGAATTGAAAAAGGATATTTTGAACTTTTTCAGACTAGAGAAATATATCTTTTTTGGAGTGAAAGTTTTGAATATATATATATATATATATATATATATATATATATATATATACTATATGTACATATATTATATAATATATATATATATAATACTATATTATATATAATATATATATATATATATATAGATATAGTATATATATACCTATATAATATATATATAATATATAATATATATATATATATATATTATTTATATATATATATATGTAATATTATATATATAGTATTAT
>JABUQX010017413.1:37500-40000 GCA_015478945.1 Trachelipus rathkii | reverse complement strand
TTTTTATTTGTTTTTTTTATAGTTTTTTTTTTTTTTTTGTTCTTTTTTTTTGGGGGGGGATTTGAAAGCTGGTTTTTCTTTTTCTTAAAAAGATGGTTATAAACAGGTGGGTATTAACTCACGAGGTTTTCTTACATTTCTATTTACTCAAACATCTTTTTTTTGGTTTTCTTTCGTATTTTTCGTTTTTTTTTTCGTTTTCTGTTTTTTATAAGCTGGTTTTTCTTTTCTAAAAAGATGGTTAAAGACAGGTGGTAACCACTCACGAGGGTTTTCTACAGATATTAAAATGGATATGGGTTTAAATTTTGGTGATTTCTTTAAAGGTGTTATTGGTTAATTTTAGGAAATTTTGGACTTGTTTGAAATTGGTCGTAGGAGAGACAAGAGCTTTTAATTAGTACGAAAGAGGCTCATGCGATCGGTCGCCTTTTATTAACAAATTCTCATCTCTATCTATCTATCTATCTATCTATCTATCTATCTATCTATCTATCTATCTATCTATCTTCTCGTTTCCGTATCTACTCTATCTATCTATCGTATCTATCTATTTATTCTCGTTTTCCGTCTCTATCTATCTATCTATCTATCTATCTATCTATCTATCTATCTATCTATCTATCTATCTATCTATCTATCTATCTATTTATATCTCGTTTTCCGTATCTATCTATCTATCTACCTATCTATCTATCTATCTATCTATCTATCTATCTATCTATCTATCTATCTATCTATCTATCTCTCGTTCTCCGTCTCTTTCTATCTATCTATCTATCTATCTATCTATCTATCTATCTATCTATCTATCTATCTATCTATCTATCTATCTATCTATCTATCGTTCTCTGTCTTTATCTACCTATTTATCTATCTATCTATCTATCTATCTATCTATCTATTCTATCTATTCTATCTATCTATCTATCTATCTATTTATTATCTCGTTTCCCTATCTATCTATCATATCTATCTATCTATCTATCTATCTATCTATTCTCTATCTATCTATCTATCTATCTATCTATCTATCTATCTATCTTTCGTTCTTCGTCTCTCTCTCTCTTAATTCTCTATCTATCTATCTATCTATCTATCTATCTATCTATCTATCTATCTATCTATCTATCTACTATATATATACTATATATATATATATATATATATATATTAATATAAATATAATATATATATATATTATATATATATATATAATATATTATATTATATTATAATATATATATATATATATATATTATTATCTATATACTATTATCCTATCTATCTATCATATCTATCTATCTATCTATCTATCCTATCTATCTATCTATCATATCTATTTATCTATCTATTTATCCTACGTTCTTTCGTCTCTAATACTCTCTCTCTCTCTCTCTCTCTCTCTCTCTCTCTCTCTCTCTCTCTCTCTCTCTCTCTCTATCTATCTATCTAATCTATCTATCTATCTATCTATCTATCTATCTATCAATTATCAGATCATATGCTCGTTCTCCAAAGATCATAAATCTATCCTATCTATCTTATCTTATCGATCTATCTAATCACTATCTATCTATCGTTTCTAATCTATCTCTCGTTAAAAGTATCTTATCTATTATCTATCTATCTATCTATCTATCTATCTATCTATCTATCTATCTATCTATCTATCTATCTATCTATCTATCTATCTATTTATATCTCGTTCTCCGTCTCTATCTATCTATCTATCTATCTATCTATCTATCTATCTATCTATCTATCTATCTATCTATCTATATCTCGTTAAAAGTATCTATCTATCTATCTATCTTTCTATCTATCTCTCTATCTATCTATCTATCTATCTATCTATCTATCTATCTATCTATCTATCATCTATCTATCTATTTATATCTCGTTCTCCGTCTCTATCTATCTATCTATCTATCTATCTATCTATCTATCTATCTATCTATCTATCTATCTATCTATCTATTTATCTATCTATCTATATCTCGTTCTCCGTATCTATCTATCTATCTATCTATCTATCTATCTATCTATCTATCTTTCGTTCTTCGTCTCTCTCTCTCTCTCTCTCTCTCTCTCTCTCTCTCTCTCTCTTAATTCTCGTTCTTTTTTCCCTTCATATCCATCTCTCGTTATCTATTCCTTTCTTTGCTTCCACTTTCTCACTTCCATGTCATAATATATTTATTTTGTATTAACAAATATTTACCTGAATTTTTATTTTTCTAATCTCTTTTTATTTTATTATCTATTTTAATCTTCTTTTTCTATTTTTATTAAAAATTTCACATTTACAGTTCCTCTTTTCCTCATTTTTTCTTTCTATCTCTGCTTTATCTATTCTTGTTTCACATTATCTCTACATTCTCACTTTCTATTCGCTATCTATTTGTCACCTTTCTCTCTTTCTATATTTTTATCAACACATTTTTTAACTACTTTCTAATTCCATCTTTATCACTTTTCTCTCTCTCTTTCTGCTTTA
>JABUQX010017413.1:17500-22500 GCA_015478945.1 Trachelipus rathkii | reverse complement strand
ATATATATATATATATATAATATAATAATAATATATAAAAGATATTAAATAAATATAATATAATATATATATAATAAAAAAAAAAATAAATATTATATAAATATAAAAATAATAATAATAATAATAATAATAATAATAATAATAATAATAATAATAATAATAATAATAATAATAATAATAATAATAGAATATAATAATAATAATAATAATAATAATAATAATAATAATATGATAATAATATATATAATAATAATAATAATAATAATATATATATATGTAATAATAATAATATATATTTATTAGTATAATGTGTAATAATATGAAAATATTTCAAGTAATAATAATAATAATAATATATATATAATATATTAATAATAATATATATATATATATATATATATATATATATATATATATATATATATATATATATAACTAGAAGTGTAGTGGGGAGTGTGTAGTATTGCGGTGAATGCGGATGCGGATGCCAGGATATTAAATCATATCCGCGGATTGCGGATACGAATAGTCCTGGATAGTTAATTTCTTTGAGTTTTTTTTTTTAAGATTATATGTACATATATATATATATATATATATATATATATATATATATATATATATATATATATATATATATATATATATATATATATATATATTTATATATATATAAATATATATATATATATATATATATATATATATATATATATATATATATATATATATATATATATATATATATATATATATAATAAAATATAGATATATATATATATATATATATATATATATATATATATATATATATATATATATATATATATATATATATATATATATATATATATATATATATATATACCAGTAGTAATAAGTACGAGATAGAGCATGCAAAGATTGAGTGCAACATTGCAAATGTTGCGAAGCAACATTTGCAAAATCCAGCGAGCGAAGCTCGCGTACATATGATTGTATTTTTTAATGTAAGTAATTATTTTTTATGTACGTGTATATTATTTACCCTACCCCCCTTTTTATATTTACTTATGTGCGTGCGCACCGTAGGTGCGCACATTCGAGTGTATGTTGATGACGCAGTCATCAACATTACACGAGATGTGATTTACACACATTTACCCCTACCCCCTTTTTTATTCTCCCCCACCATCTCTTTACCCCTACCTCTTAGTTGTTGTTGTCATTGCCCCTACCCCCCTTTATCTGTTGCCATGACTACATCACCTACTCTCTCTCTCGCCCTCGCACACACACACACTTGGTTTCCGCGCGCGCCCGTTTTTCTCCCCGCCTCCGACTTGGTCCCGCAGCCTTCGCGCACCGTGGCCCGCTTTCCCGCCTCCGCCACCGCCTCTGCCTTTGCCGCCACCCCCGGTTTGGTATACTCGTTTCGTCTTTCGTTCGCATTGTCATTGAGGAGATAGGGTTTTTTCTCTACTCCACCTTTCCCCCATTCTCTTAACTCCCACTATAAAATTGGACAGGATAGGAACTCGAATCCTGTCCTTTCGGCTGCTTCATCACGGTGGTCACCAGGTAAGTATCGGACTTAACTGACCGTGCCAAGCGGCCTTTCAGACCTTCTTTCAAATCATCTTTATATAGAAATGGAGTTCAAAATGTGTATTAAAAATACGAATAAAATGATTCCCGTGTCTTTTTTATTTCGACTTCACGGTCAATTATAGTTATAATTAACCGTGAACTCAAAGGGATTAAAAGCTTACCTTTTTCTTCAAGCCTGATTAACTTTTAATCTTTGCCTGAGGGTATAAAAGAAAGACGAGCTCTTGTCAAAATGAAAAGCTTTATTATTATTATTATATATATATATATATATATATATATATATATATATATATATATATATATATATATATATATATATATATATATATATATATATATAACTATATATATATATATATATATATATATTACTGCCCTGTCTTATTATATTTATATATATATATATATATATATATATATATATATATATATATATATATATATATATATATATATATATATATATATATATATATATATATATTATATATATATATATATTATTATTATTATTATTATTATTATTATTATTATTATTATTATTATTATGTTTTAATCACAAAGGTACGAAAGTGTTTTTTTTTTTTTTTCCATTCTTCTTCTTCTTCATCTTTTTCTTCTTCTCATTCATCATCACAAAATCTACAGCAAAAACAGCAGCAGTCACAAAGCCATTAACAACAACAGCAACAACAGCAGCAACAACAACTACAACAACAACAGCAGCAACAACGACAACAACAACAACAACAGTCACCGCCACGACCCACAGCAGAAACAGCAACAGTCATAAAGGCATTAACAACAACAGCAACAACAGCAGCAACAACAACTACAACAACAACAGCAACAACAACAACAACAACAGCAACAACAACAACAACAATCACAGCCCCGGCAACAAGACAAAAAGAACAGCATGAAAGCAACTAGCACCCCTAAAAAGCTATGAAAGTGATTGAATCAGAGTCACAAAGGCATTAATGCATCGATGCATCGATGCATCGATGCATCGAAGCAGTATTGCAATATTGCAACACACGCACACACACACACACACACACACACACACACACACACACACACACACACACACACACACACACACACACACACACACACACACACACACACACACACACACACACACACACACACACACACACACACACACACACACACACACACACTTATTATTACTGTCATTATTATTATTATTATTATTATTATTATTATTATTATTATTATTATTAATATTACTGTTATCATTATTATTTATAAGTTGAAAACGCACGTCGTAATAGAAATCAAATTATTATTATTTTACTCTGCAGCAGATCGTAAAAACCTACGTTCTGCTTTACTTGTGATTGGCCGATGTAAACCCTATCTCAATTCACCCTCCACTATGGTTGGTCGAGAATTATAAATGGCCCCTTGTGATTGGCGGACGTCAGCCTTATCTCTATTACCCCTACATTGTGTTTTGGCGAGAATTATATACGTTCCCTTGTGAGTCTAATCTCGTTTCAAACTATAGTCGCTCTAGCTGTCGAGCTGTGAAGAAGTTCTCTACTCTATCTTAAAAGTGTTCCGCTTCCAGAAAGAACACAATATGATTCGTCTTAATAGGTATACCTCTGTACAAGACATCATTCAGTGGGAAGTTAAGATACCTGGTTGTGGAGTTGCATTCTTATATAAAAGAAACCCGAATGGAACTGAATTCTTCACGTGTGTTAGTAATTCATCATATTACAACACGGCGTGTTTACATGAGTCCCGATGAATTACTGTGTATATGTAAACACATCGAGTCCTGGCTTACTGACTACTTTAACCCTAATGTGGATTTAAACTACTCGAAAACAGTTATCAGCCAGAGCAAAGGAGCAAAGGAAAAACAGCTTACTCTAACCTTCTCTAAACATGCGAACACAATATGCGTGGAAGTTAGACTATGGGAAAGGACTAGTGGTTTAGAAGCATTTGAACGTACTTCACATGGATTCTACATCTCAGGAATACAGCAGCTGAAGTGTATGTCCGAGGTGGGCAGACGGGTGATAAGGCATATGAAGAGAGTGAGTGTGTTATCTAACTATGTAACAGTCGCTCATTATATGTTATACCAGGAATACTATGCATTCAAGAAAATGATGGTTGATGATTCTGAAACTGTTATTAAACGATTCCTAGAAACTATTGATGTGCAGAAATTCATTCATCTACTTAGAAAACGATGGGCGGTAAGCATCTATGCTGACGATCCAGAGACCAAACACACTATGATATCTGAGAGGGAGCTTTTTACATATGTGCTTTCGGATGGTATCGACGAGACACGTGGCTTCATGATAGACAACGATATAAATGATTGGTATATTTGTAAAGATTTACAGAGTATTAATCTTGAGTCTTCGTAAAGTTTCTGTGAATGTCTACAACAGTGTTATATACCCTTATAAATATTTTTAATATTATTGTAAATGTAATTAATGATAAAATATTTAATATTCTTGTGAGTATATTTAATGTTAAAATATGTACGTCAGTGATTATTAAAGTTCTAGGTATGTAGTAAAGGTTTTAACTGAAGTTGGTGCTTTAACATCGTCAAGTAAACGTTCGTATATATATATATATATATATATATATATATATATATATATATATATATATATATATATATATATATATATATATATATATATATATATATATGTCTCACCATAGTTTCGAAAGTTGCATTGTACATCGAGCACGCTACGAGCATGGATGTGGGTAAATTCATGTTCTTCAGCCCTGCTACATGCATGGTGGCGGGTCCCACAGGCTGCGGGAAAACCTTTCTGCTATTAAACATATTAAAGGATGGTGGAATTTTTGAGCATACACCTGTGAAAATAATCTGGTGCTATAGTGTATTCCAGGAGAAGTTTAATGAATATAATAATATAGTAGAATTCCATGAAGGTGTATACGATATTAAATCATTGGAAAATGTACAAGGTCATAAAGTTATAGTTCTGGACGACATGCTGCACAAGTTAAACGAAGATATAGCTGAGACGTTTACGGTGTATTCCCATCATTTAAATATATCTGTATTTTTCATTACACAGAACATTTTTCATCAAAGTAGGCATATGAGGACTGTTTCTTTAAACACTCAGTATCTGATCCTGTTTGGTCAAAGAAGAGATATGAGTCAGGTCAATGTTCTAGGGTCACAGATGTTCCCGTCAGCAAGAAAAGAGTATATAAAGAAGTTACTTCGGACCCATACGGATACTTGCTGTGTGAACTTCATCCTAGGAACACGCATAGAGTCCTGCTCCGCACAAACATTCTACCGCATGAGATAGAAACTGTGTACATTCCTGAATAATGAGTAGTTTAGTTGT
>JABUQX010017413.1:0-7500 GCA_015478945.1 Trachelipus rathkii | reverse complement strand
CTATTTGAAATTGTTTATCAAGCCTTCTGGCAGTAAATTTTTTACCGAAAACAATATTTCTTAAAAAAAAAACAATTATGCTCAGAATCCAGCTCTCCGGCTCCGGCTCCGGCTCCGGCTTCGACTTAGACTCAGACTAAGGTTTCTGCACTATTTGAAAACTGCTCAGTACATTCCAGCAATAATTTTTTCACCTACAAAAAAAATTTCTTGAAAAAATTTATACCCATTCATACCTATACCTACGGTTATTTATACCTACGGCTCCCTCTCTGGCTCCGACTCCGAAAAGGTTTCTTCACTAATTGAAAACGGTTCAGCACGTCTTCTGGCAATAAAATTTTCACCTAAAAAAAGTATTTCTTGAAACAAATTTATATCCAGGATCCGACTCCGGCTGCGGCTCCGACTCCAACTCCGACTTCATTTATTTGACTGAGTAAAACCCGGAGTCTGGGTTGGATGTTGCGAAAATAAAAAATATATAGATTTTCTATAATTATAAATAAAACATATTTTGAGTTACAACCTGGAATTGCAATTTTGACAGTTTGAGACCCTCCAATTAAATTTCTGTATCTTAATAATCATTTAGAATTTCCAAAAAAAATCTCATCATGATGTGCAGGTGAAATTTTTCTACTAATTAAGATAACAAAAAAATAAAATTGAAAATTTTGATTTTGCTTTGAAAAAGTAGGTGACTATCTCCCCTTAACCGCTAAAAATTAATATATATGGTATTTACTAACGATCTAGCAAATAAAATTCTTTAAAAAAAAAAAATCAATAATAACCAATTCTTATAATACAACAAGTCCATAATAATAATAATAATAATAATAATTATAATAATAATAATAAAAATAATAATAATAATAATAATAAAAATAATAATAATAATAATAATAATAATAATAATAATAATAATAATAATAATAATAATAATAATAATAATAATAATAATAATAATAATAATAATAATAATAATATTAATAATAATAATAATAATAATAATAATAATAATAATAATAATAATAATAATAATAATAATAATAATAATAATAATAATAATTATTATTATTATTATTATTATTATTATTATTATTATTATTATTATTATTATTATTATTATTATTATTATTATTATTATTATTGTTATTATAATAATTATTATTATTATTATTATAATTATTTTATTAAGGTTTAACAAAATATAGATAGATAATATCCGCACGATGTCTGCAAAATATAAATTTAATTAGGTCATCTTTTTAAATATATTTTTATTACATAAATTAGAACATGCTCATGCAAATCCACAAAGCACCCTAGGGCTTGTCAATAACTTACATAGTATACACAAAGTCTAAAACATGCTCATGCAAATCCACAAAGCACCCTAGGGCTTGTCAATAACATATTTATACACAAAGTCTACAACTAAAATAAAAAAACTAAAAACTATATCTAAAGTATATACATGCTAACCACACTACAGCTTTAATAACTTTATAGTAACATGCAATTAACCTTAATAACTACAGTAACTAAGAACCAGCCAATTTGGCTTAGTCAAAATATACTATATGATACCCAAACCATCCATATATCTATCCAGTCCCTTATTAAATGTTACTGAATGAATGCTTTCTTATATCAAGATGGCATGCTTTCTTCTTAATTTTCTTATTATGCCCCTGGTCACCTGTCCGTGCTATACTATGAAAAATTTATTGGTCTCCGTATTATCAATAGATGTAAATATTTTGTAGACTTGTATCATGTCCCCTCTGAGAAATCGCCTTTCTACAGAAAACATTCCTAACTCCTTCAGCCTCTCCTCATAGCTCTTACCCTCAAAACCAGAAATCATCATTGTTGCTCTACGTTGCACTCTCTCTAGCATGTCTAAGTCTTTCTTTAAATAAGGGGCCCAAACTTGGGCACAATACTCTAATACTGGCCTAACATAGCTATTATACAGTTTACTTATTACTTCCTTGCTCTTGTAAACAACATTGCGATTTATTATGCCCAGCATCTTATTAGCTTTATTCCTTGCTTTCAAACACTGATTAGCTACTTTCAAATTACTGCTTATAATCACACCTAAATCTTTTTCTTAGTTCCCAGACTCAAGCCAGTCCCCATTCATATCGTAGTTAAAACTTTTATTTGAGTAACCTAGGTGAAGAACTTTACACTTTTTGCTATTAAAATACATTTGCCACTAATCTGCCCACCCAGAGAGGTTTATCAGATCATTTTCGAAGAAATGAGATCTTTATACATCCTTCACTATTCTTAACTGTGGTAGCCACTTTGGTATCATCTGAAAACTTAGAAACCTTGCATTTAAGTCCTTTGTCTAAATCATTTATATATATGAGGAATAATAGTGGCCCCAGCACTGAACACTGTGGGACACCACTCTTCACTTTTTCCCATGATGACTTATTGCCATTTAGTTGTACACACTGTTTCTATTCCACAACCACTCTTTAATCCAACCATGTACCACTCCACCTATACCACATTGCAATAACTTCTTCATCAGCCTTATGTGAGGAACCTTATCAAAAGTTTTATAAATATATAATATCAACTGGATCTCCTCGGTCAATGCAGTCAGTAATGTATTCCATAAATTCTAAAAGGTTTGTCTGACATGACCTACCCTTTCTGAAACCGTGCTGGGAGTCACACAATACCTTGTTATCTTCTAAATATTTCTCTTTAACCTTTCAGCAACTTTTCCAGAACCTTTACAACCAGAGATGTTAAGCTAACTGGCCTATAATTTCCCAAATCTTCCTTATTACCTTTCTTATAAATAGGCACAACATATGCTGTTTTGCAGTCATCTTGTACCTCACCAAATTTTATAGATTGCTTAAAAATCAAATACAGTGCTTTTGCATTGCTGGTACTACCCTCCTTTAGAATTCTACCATATACTGTATATATACCATCAGGGCCTGCAGCTTTACTTGGATCAATATGGTCTAGTAAACGTTTAATATCTTTTACGTCAAATTCAAATTCTGTAAGTCTATTTGTTACATGCATACAAGAACTATTAGTCTCCAAACTATTATCCAATCTTTCCTCAGTAAACACTGAAGCAAAATAAGCATTGAAAATGTTGACTAACTCCTTATCTGAACTCACTAAATTTTCATCAATTTTAATTGGACCAATTGTCCTATTCTTACTTTTAAATTTATAAAAACTAAAAAACATCTTCAAGTCCTTATTACTATTCCTTGCTAAATTAATTTCTGCCTCTCTCTTTGCCTTTCTTATTGACTGCTTAAGCTTGTTTCTATTTTTTCTAAAATTTTCTAAATCATCTTCTCTATTACTACCCTTGAATATTAAAACATCTACGCTTTTCATTAATTTTCTCTCTTATCTCTATTCCACCAAACAGGTTTTCTCTTCGCCACCCTAATGGGTTTATCTTTAAAACATACTGACTGAATATTCATTAAAATTTTCTTAAAACATGTTTCCACATGATAAAACAGTTTTGGTCGTTAAACTCTTTATCCCAGTTAGTTGTACTAAGCATGTCTCGAAATTTGGTAAAATCGCCATTTCGGAAATCTAAGATCTTTTCCTTATTAATTTGCAAATTGGAACCACATTCATGTTAAATCTAATTATATTATGGTCACTAATTCCTAAATTCTCCCCAACTCTAACCTCATCCACCATACTTTCATCGTTAGTTAATATTAAATCTAATAGTGCATCTTATCTTGTGGGTTCATGGACCATCTGGCTCAAAGTTATCTAGTATACAATTTATAAATACAGAACTTACAATGGTCTATATTAGACAAGGAATCCCATTGAATGCCAGGAAAATTAAATCATCCATTGCCATTCTATACCTTTTTCTTTACTGTGGCATACTGTCTCAATTTCTTTCACAATTTCCGCATCTAACTAGGTCTATAAAATGCCCCTATTCTATATGATTTATTGAACATAAGGATATCTACCCACACCGATTCAATATCATGATTAGTTTTAAAGTCAGTCATTAATACAGATTGAATATTGCTTTTAACATAAAGCGCCACACCACACCACCCTTCTTTCCTCTACGCTGGTATAAATAAAATGAATATCCGTCTATTTCATATTCCTGAAAGGAGTCTCCATATAATTCTTCATTAACCCATGCCTCAGTTATGCAAATAATGTCTAGATTCTCATTTATGGTATAGCTAATCAGCTCATCTTTTTTATTTCTAAGGCTATGAGCATTTGTGTAAAAGCATTTGATTTTCGAAATGCTGCTATTTTTATTGCTATCATCCTTATTTGAGCCTGTAACAACACTAGTTTTATTTATTTCACCACTATTACCGTTACCATTGCTATTATTCATATCCAGATTTTTCCTATCACCTCCTACTTTACCTAGTTTTTTGATAAACAAGTCTCCAAACTGACTGAAAAACCCAACACCTTTACAACTCAAGTGAACTCCATCTGCTGCAAAAAGATCTTTATCCAGAAATTCTCTCTACAAATCCAAAAACCTAATATTTTCTGAAAAACATAATTTCCTAACCCTTTCATTTACACCTAAAGCCCTACTCCCCATTCCTGACCTGCCTAACCTAGGTAAAATCCCAGAAATCATGCACCTTCTTCCACTAGCTTTCATCTTCTGAATCAACCTCCTATAATCTGCTATTAATTCTTCTGACCTTCTATGTCCTATATCATTTGTACCCACATGCACAATCACATTTGAATCAACATTTGCAAAATCAATCTCTCTATCTATCCTATCCACGATATCACTCACTCTGGCATCTGGATAACATACTCTCAATCGTTTCTTTTTATTCTTATTTTGAAAAGTCCTATCTAGGTATCATATCATAGTCTCCAATTAGCAATGCATCAGTCTTCCCTTTAGAAAACTCAACATTACCATTGGCCCTCTCTGATCCCTCCCCATCTGGAAGACAGTCGAACTTGTTACTGCAGGTCACAGGCTGACTGACTTTCGAGATCCTCATCTTTAAATTATTATTTCTAATTTCTACAACTCTATATTCATCTGCAGACCTATTATCAACTACTTTATCCTTTTCCCTCTCATCTTCCTGCCTAGATGAATCACTATTCCTATGTACCCTTATATCCCGCTCCCTCCTAGCCTCGACACCCTTACTAACTTTTTTCCTAACACTTCCATCCTTTCTCAACTCAAATACAAAATCTTTCAATTCATTCATATTTTCATTTAGTCTTGCAATCTCCTTCCTTAACAACACATTCTCTGCATTCAAAACACAAACAGGGCAGCTATTCACATATTAGTAGTATAGGGAGTAAATTGACAGGCACTTTTTTACCCCATCCTATAGCTAACCAGATGGCAAATTGGCCATCTAGTTAGTACTCATCTACCTTCCTGGACCTTTTTTTTTAGCATTTTTCTTATATTTCAAGGACTTTTTACCTTTTTTCTATATTTCAGGCACTTTTTAAGCATTTTTCTTATATTTCATGCACTTTTTAGCCTTTTTTTATATTTTTAGCGACTTTTTATTACTCAGATACCTTCCTGGACCTTTTTAAAGCATTTTTCTTATATTTCAGGCACTTTTTACCCCATTTTTGCTATATTTAGGCACTTTTTACCCTTTTTTATATATTTTTAGCTAGTTTTAGTACTCAGCTACCTTCCTGAGCCTTTTTTTCGCGGATTTTCCCCCTAGGGGGGTTTTCGGAGTTCACCAACGCGTTTTCGCTTAACCGCAAGGCCCTGCCGAACCGCGCCGCGCCGCACCGCACCGCACCGCACTGCACCACGCCGGACCGTCTTTTTCGCTGTTTCGCATCCTCGTTTTTCTATTACTCATCTACCTTCATGGTCCTTTTTAATCCGAAATATTTCAGTTTATTTCACGTAGGATCATGAATGTATTTTTCATTTCATTTCACCTTTATACACACACACACCCTCACCATCCCAGTCCATCCCTCCTACCCCGTTCCGTTATCCGTGACTCTCCATTCACCGTATCTCTATACCCGTTCCATTCACCGTGACTGCTTTATCTGTCTGTGCTCTCCAAGAAGGTCTTCCTAATCCCCTATACCATAGATTTCATTGAACCTATGAACTTAGCAGTATATTTTCAAATTCGCCTTTCACTATATATATATATATATATATATATATATATATATATATATATATATATATATATATATATATATATATATATATATATATATACTACTTATGCTATATTATATATTTAACCATATATATATATATATATATATATATATATATATAGTTTCTCTTGTTTGCTCTTCTGGAAGGTTTCACAGGTATCCCGAACCCCTTGGGTCCTCTTTAAGGAGTGGTCACCACTTGTCATTTTATACTACTTAGCCATTGTATATGCACAGACGTTTGCGCATACATGTATATGCATCATGCGTTTGCGCATAACATCTTCTATCTTCTGAAGCGAATCATCCCACCCACAAGAATGAACAAAGGAATTGTGGGTATTAAAAAAAGTGACTCTCCATGTCACTGAACTGGAACTCGACCCGTAACCTCTTAAGGAAGTGTATAGGACTTAACAGATTGAGCTCGTCTGAATGCCCATTAATATATAAACTTTTGGTAAATACATATAAAGGATCTTATACATAGCAAAAATTTGGAATCAGCTATTTCCATACTTTTCCCAAATTAAATCTGGAAATTTTATATCAATTTGCAATATATATATATATATAATATATAATATATATATATAATAATAATAATATATATATATATATATATATATATATATAATAATATATATATAATAAACTACTTTATATATATATATATATTTATATAACTACTATATACTATATGTTCTTTCTTTAACAACATATATATATATATATATATATATATATATATATATATATATATATATAATATATATATATATATATATACCACGGAGAGGAGAGAGCAAGAGAGACTTCCATCTATTTGCATATGCATTCAAACACGTGTTAAGATGGTATTTAAGCATGACATGTTATAATATATATATATGTAATATGTAATATATATATATATGTATGTATGTAATAATATATATAATAATATAAATAATATAATAATAATAATATATAATATGTATATAATAATAATATATATATATATATATATGTAATACATAATATATATATATAATAATAATAATAATAATATATAATATAATAATAATAATATGTAATAATAATATATATATATATATATATTTATAATAATATATATACTCTTATATATAATAATAATAATATATATATATATAATATATATATATATACGTAATATGTATATAATAGTAATAATAACAACAACAACAATAATAATATATGTATATATATTGAAGGGGGATGAGCCGCTATCGTCCATGCACGTACATATGCACGTAGCGC